>APFE030893698.1:81398-100574 GCA_000404065.3 Pinus taeda | reverse complement strand
TGTCATATACCTCCATATTACACAAATAAAAAAAAATTTAAACTACACCTACACATCACATAATCCTATCATCACGGTAATGATATTTATGATAACAGATATAGTTATTAATGTGTTTAAGCCTATATATCTACCCTTGGCGGATAACAGGACGTTGAATGTCCTTGTCTATGTTATATAATCTTTAATTATCCAATCAACGGCATTTGGGGTGCTCTGAGGGCGACACCTGGCTCCTCGGTTCCCGCCATCGTTCCGCATCACAGGTCCTCTGGCTGGTGTATCTAGCGGCATTAATGCTCAGTCCCGCCATACCTCTCCTCGGACTTCCCACAGTAATCAACGGCGGAGATCGTTTCTAACAATTGAACGGTGGAGATCCGAGAGGTCTTGGCGGTGAACTCATATAGGGTTTCCTTTGTTCATTTTTCAGTCATTTGCATTACTGTTCAGCTCCGCAGAGTAGCCCTTACTTCGGCTTCGCTGCCATACCGGGTTGTCATTCTGTAGGCACTCCAGTGCAACTCCTTCGCATCCTTGAAGGTATTCATGAGCCAATTTGATTTCAGATGAAGCTCTCACTGTCTCTCGCCCTGAACCATCTGCAACTAGGTGATACGTATTTCCTCAACTCATTACTGTGCTAATTTTCATTTTCTTTCGTCTTTACCTGACAATTTCATGAATGAGCTAATTACCCCATTGATATTGTCTGTGCAGGGTAGCAGGCCGATTGGGGTCGCAATGTCGAAGAGGAGACAGGAGTTCGAACAGCGAAACTCAACCTGGTAGGTATTCTACCACTGCAATTTCTGTGGATTGTTTAAATCTTGGGGTTCCGACTTATTAGTGTTTTTCTTCACCAGGGTTTGGTCGTTTTCACCGTAGCATGGCGTACTGGTTTCGCCTCGACAGACTTATTCTTTTGTTCTTTGTTATCACCGCCCTGGGTTTAGACCATGTCATCGAATGCGTTGAGTATTCATAGGTCTTTGCTCTGTTATGGCCTTAACCTGGGACCGCCGAGAGCTCAGACCTATGGGGTCGAGCTCAGCTCGTTTACCCCCATTTCATAATGTAATTTATTCTGAATCTCAATGTAAGGTACTGTTATGTTTTAATGTTATGGGTCGTAGCTAAATGTATTAAATTTTCTAGGTTTATTCCCAAATTGTCGAGCAAGTCCTTATTTCTCACGGTTCTTATTTTACTGTGCTATTTGGTAAATTTATACTCTATTAGCTCACGGTTTTGTTCCAGACGGGCCACCGAATCTTTACATTTTACCCATTGATAGTTATTTGATTTAATACAATGTTATGAAGTTCTGGCTATCGGTCCTGCCCTTCCAGGGTTTGCCGTCTATATATTTTAATTGATTTGAATCTATGCAATGAATTGGTAAGGTTGAGGCTGCATGTCGATGTTTATAAGCGCGCCACAGACTTTTATTCCTCATTCTGTTATATATGTCTATGGGTTTAAGATAGAGCCGGTTTACGGCCTGGTAATGAGTTCCACCTCTTCGTGGTTACCATCGTTTTCATTAGTAGTTAATGTTTATCCTGTTACATACTCAGTGGAATCCTTCATTATTTGTTTTCTTGCTTCAATGTTAATGGGTATTTCCGCCGAGCGGATGGTATGACCTTCGGGTTCAATCCCTCCCTACCTTGGCGTTATACCGGGCGCCATACCACCAGGTAGAATCTCCCTGTGTATGTGACCACTAGACACTTTTACAGTTATAATACTGGCGATTCTATTTATAACTTTCACTTTATGAATCTATTACAATGTTCTTGTTTCTAGTAACCCTTATCGGGACATTGATTCTCGCGAGGGTTTGTATTACTGTTTACCTGGAAGTAAATATATTTGCAGGATACTATAATATCCTCTTGACTGTTACCTCTCGTGATGATATCTTATTCTGAGTATATGCACATTGTTTGTTTACTTCTTCGATGCTTATTTAATCATTGATACATATAAGTTACGGTTCATGGAATTCTGTGATGGGTTTGGAATGATTAATTCTGTTGCGGATGTATAACGTAGATATCAATATCTATATACTGTTTTCTTTTCATATTCGGTATTGGTAGTTAGGCCATTCGATTCAGTTCTTGCACCTAATCATTAATGTCTCCCCATTTAGCACTATTTGGTTGGTCTGAAAGCAAAGTACAAGCTACTGTTCAGATTTCATTCTCTGTTTCTATCTCGTACTTTATGCATAACTATAGATATATAAGTACAAGCTACTGTTCAGATTTCATTCTCTGTTTCTATCTCGTACTTTATGCATAACTATAGATATATAACAGAGGCGTTAATCATTGCCGGTATTGACTTCAATAATAGTCAGGTTCTGATTTACAGCCAAAAGTCACACTCACAACAACTATAATCAGGTTCTTAAGAATATCAGGGTAATAACTAGTCTTATAGATTTAATAAAAACTACAGATACTTACCTGTATATCCTTGTCTTTTATTTTCTGTACTTCTACAGCACGTAGAAGGTGACAGAATGCTTGATATCCTCCCAGCCACGAGACCAGTCGTCCGAACTGAGTCTCTCCCCCAAGCTCTTTTGCCGGCCACTGCCTCAGCAATATGCAACACAAAATGTGCCTGTGCTATCTGGTCCTCACCAGACGTAGCACCCTCTTCTTCTGCTCCAGTGCCTTTTCTTTTCTTTTCCCCCGTTTGTTCATTCCACAACCCGGGTCTTTTCTTCTTTCCCCTTTTCTATGGGAGAGAGAGAACAGTTAGGGTTTCCCCTAATATGCTGGCAACTGTTTTCCTTTATCTTTAAGCAAGAAGAGTAAAATAACTTTTCACATAAAGTTACTGTGTACACATATATCATGCAATTCATATTATACCATTTTTCACAAATACTATTTTCATCCTTTTCAAGAAAATAATAATTTCTGTTATTTTTATTCACCTATAAGGGTAAATAACAATTTATTTACGTAAATGTCTGGTCATTACATCTCCTCCCCCTGAGATTGGACATCGTCTCGGTGTCTTACAGATCCGAACAGGTCGGGATAGGTCCTTTTCATCAACTCCTCATCTTCCCAAGTGGCCTCGTCAAGCCCAAAATGTTGCCATTGCACTTTAACTTGGGTAATAGCTCATTTCCGTAGCTGCACTTCTCTTCGGTCGAGAATGCTCAGCAGTTCCATCAGAACCTCTCCTTCCGGTTCGACCTGCAACACACAATTCTTGAATTAGCTTCCTTTTTCATACATAAATCTTGACTGAATTTTATCATAACAATCACCCACCTAAATCTCCTGCCATTGGATTATGTGCTTAGGGTCATACACATATTTCTTTAGGACAGAAACATGAAACACGTTATGGACTCGGATGTGACTTGGCAGGGCCAGTTGGTACGCTACTGGTCCGACCCTTGCTAAAATTTGAAAGGGTCCACAATATCGGGGTGCCAATTTAGCGCATCCACTCCACTGCGAAGTACTCCATTTGGCTTGAATTCGGATGTACACGTGGTCCCCAACCTGAAACTCCTTAAACCTTCTCTTTCGATCAGCGAAATTCTTTTGTCTATCTTCTGCAGCTTTCAAATTAACACGTACCCTCTTTACCATATCCTCCATCTCCTTCAGCATCTCAAGACCTAGACTCAATTTGTCTTCCAGTCCTCCCCAACTGGTGGGTGTACGACATTTCCGACCGTACAAAACTTCAAATGGACTCATTTGGGTTGAGGTATGGTAACCGTTGTTGTACGCGAACTCTACAAGATATAAGTAATCTTCCCACCTTGTGGGTTGCTGCATGACATAAGCCCTTAACTTATCCTCCACCATCTGATTTACTCATTCCGTTTTCCCATCAGTCTGTGGGTGGTAGGTTGTGCTGAAATTCAGTTGAGTTCCTAATTCAGCAAACAGTGTTCTCCAAAATGATGATGTGAATTTCACATCACGATCAGAGATTATTGTTTTCGGAAATCCATGCAACTTGAATATATTCTACATAAAAATGTGGGCGATCTGCGCAGCTTTATATGTAGATTGCACCGGTATAAAGTATGCAGCCTTACTTAGTTTGTCCACTACCACAAAAATGGAGTCATTATTCCTTATTGTTCTGGGTAATCCTGTAATAAAGTGCATGGAAATGATTTCCCATTTCCATTCTGGAAATTGCAATGGTTGTAGCAATCCTGCTGGATGCTGATGTTCTGCTTTAATCTGTTGACATTCTAAGCACTGTGCTAGGTATTCAACTATGCTTTTCTTCATTCCAGGCCAGAAATATTCCTTCCGAATTGCTGTTATCATCTTTTGATAACTCGGATGGCCTGCGTAATGACTGATATGAAATTCATCCATAATCAGATTTCTAATTCTGCTTTGATTAGGCACATACAATCTTTTCTTGAAGTAAATCCTTCCTGCATCATCTACTTCATATTCTTGTTGGCTGTCTTCTTTAGCAGATTGTTGTATCTGCAATTTCAATTGCTGATATTCATTATCTTGATCTGCAATTTCTTTTATCATTTCCAGGAAGGGACTTTCCCATCCACTAAAGGAAATTTCGTACAAATTGTGTATTTTCCGGCTCAAGGCGTCTGCTACTTTATTTTCCTTTCCTTGCAAATGCTTTATGTCAAAATCAAAGCCACTTAGGAAGTCCACCCATCTTGCTTGCCTATCATTTAAGGTAGGTTGGCTGAAATAATTAGTCAAACTGTGATGGTCGGTATGCAACAAAAATTTCCGGCCCATGAGATAGTGCCTCCACATCTTCAGGGCATGAATAATGGCAGTCAATTCTAAATCATAAGCAGAATATTTTTGCTCATGTTCTTTTAATTTTCGAGACTCGTAAGCAATCACCTTGCCTTCTTGCATCAAGACCCCTCCCAATCCCTCTTTACTAGCATCTGTACATACCACATAATCCTTATTGGGATCTGCTATACTCAGAATAGGGGTTGTGGTGAGCAGATGTTTCAATTGCTCGAAACTTTTCTGGCAATTTGGGGTCCAATGAAACAGTTTTCCTTTCTTCTGCAGAGAATTAATGGGGAAGGCTACCTTAGAGAAACCTTCCACGAATCTCCTGTAATAACCAGCTAACCCCATGGAAGATCGGACATCTGCTACATCCTTTGGAACCGGCCATTCCATTATAGCTTTTATCTTTTCTGGATCCATTGCAATTCCATCCTTTGTGATTACGTGACCCAAGTACTGAATTTCTTCTTTGAAAAAGTCACATTTACTAAACTTAGTGTACAGCTGATGTTCTCGAAGGGTCTGCAATACTATTCGGAGATGTTCGTGGTGTTCTTCGATAGTGCGTGAGTAGATTAAGATATCATCAATGAATATCAGCACGAACTGATTCAAATAGGGATGGAAAATACCGTTCATTAAACACATGAAGGTTGTTGGGGCATTGGTGAGCCCAAACGGCAAAACCATGAATTCATAGTGCCCATGCTTGGTTCTAAAAGCTGTTTTAGCGATGTCCTCATCCTTAATTTTGATCTGGTGGTAACGTGATCGTAAATCTATGTTAGAAAATACTGTTGCGCCTTTTACTTGGTCGAACAATTCATCGACCTGGGAAGAGGATACTTGTTTTTAATAGTCAATTTATTCAATTGTCTGTAATCAATACACATCCGGAGGGTGTCGTCTTTCTTCTTGACAAATAACATTGGCGCCCCCCATGGAGACACACTAGGACGGATGTAATTCTTGTCCAATAATTCTTGCAACTGCATTTTTAATTCAGTCAACTCAGGTACACTCATTCTGTAGGGTGCTCGTGATATTGGTGCAGCCCCTGGTACCAACTCTATAGTAAAATCTATGTTTCTTCGCGGTGGTAGTCCTGGGATTTCTTCCGGAAACACATCTGTAAATTCTTGTATTACAGGGATATCATTCAAAGATGCAGATTCATCCTTGGTGTTTGCATAACCTACTTGGATGGCGTACACTTGACAGCCTTTCCGTACACATTTCACCAACTGATTTGCAGTTATCGGTCGAACCTGTACTGGTCGCTTGATTCCTTGCATTTCCTTGCTGTTTCCTTCTTGATCTCTGTAGTAAATAATTTTGGTCTTGCAGTCAACTAATGACCAGTGTTTCTCCAACCAGTCCATACCGATTAGAATGTCATAAGAACCCAGAGGGAGTATGTTCAGGTCAGCTGTTATTGGCTGGTCTGCTATAGTAAATGAGCAGTCGTTGATCTTGGCTGTTACCCGCCGCTTAGCTCCAGTAGCTAATTGTACTAGCCATGGGTTTTTAAATTTAACAGATTGTAAATTACAACATTCCACTACTTTTGTGTTCACATAACTTAACGTGGCCCCGGGATCAATCAAAACAGATATGGTAAGGTTTGAAATTTTACCTTCGAAATCGACCATGGTTGGCTGATATTCTGCCTGTCGATCCTCCAAAGCTGCATTGATTCTGGGTACGCTTTGACCCACTTCGCCAACAGTTGATGCTTCATGAATTTGGGATAATTGTTCAGTCCCCTTCCGTTGTGGGCAATTTTTGATTTAGTGAGGTCCCCCACAACCCCAGCACCACACAGGGGGTCTTGTTGTATCCTCATTGTCCAATCTAATTTGTTGTTCACTCACCTTAGACTCGTTTGCAGATCTGAACATGGAGGTAGTTCTGGCTGCAAATCTGCTGTTTGTTCCTTTACCGACTCCCTTATTTCCATTATTGCGAATCCCCTTGTTGTTTCCAACTGTCTTAAACTTCTTCTTCTCATTCCATTTCTTGCTAGCAATTTCCCCTTTCTGTTTACCTTGCTGATAGCAGATTCTAGCCTTGCGGATTACTTCATCCATTGATTTTGGATTATCGAATTCAATTCTTTCCCGCATATACGGGGGTAAACTGCTAACAAATCGCTGCACTTTCGCTTTTTCCTCTCTAATATATGGTACGTAGCGGAGTAGGGAAGTAAAACGGGTGATGAATTCATCCATAGTCTGCTGCCCCAATTGCAGATCATGGAATTCTCTGGCTTTTTCATCATAAAAGTGTTCGGTTAGATATCTCTCCTTAAAGAACCTTTGGAAATTGTCCCATGTTATGTTTTGCTCTGTAACCCCTTTTACGATCTTCACTTCCTCCCACCATAAGGTGGCCTTTCCCTGTAATTGAAAGATAGCCAGTCGTGCTTTAAGATTGTGATCGTACTCATAAAGCTGAAAATACTTATTCATATTGATTAACCATGCTTCAACGGCTTCCTCTTGTTCTCCGTCAAAATGTGGTGGCTTAATCTTACGGAACTCCCCTTGCAGCTCCACCCTGTGCCTTTTCAAGGTTTACTGTTCAAATGCATTGTCAGAGCGTTCTTCCTGCTCCTCCAAACCTTCGGGGGGTATGTGATGATTCTGCTCTTCCGACATCCTTTGCTGTTCCGCACTCGGATTAACTGGTAGTTGATTTTGTCTGTCGGACAAACTTTTCAAAATTCTTTCTTGTTCCACTGTCAATCGGGCGTTATCTTTGCGTAGTCGAGCCATCTCATTCTTCAGCTCCTGCACAGTCTCCAGAATTGCTTGATTTGTGATTCTGGCTTCTTCGCCAAGTTGTACCCACAATTCTGGGTTATTTTCTGTACCGGCTATGCCCTGTCCCGTTACAGGTCGTCACAGTGTATTCTTCGCTCTTCTCATGTCTGTTATTCTCAGAATCTGGTCCTATATAAAAAAAAAACATTCACAAGTAATAAAGAAAATGATTATTTGCCAATCCATTTCCACAATGTCCATTCATCATTGTCTTACCCGGAGGCCACAATGCTATATCTGGGCTCTAATACCATATGTCGTATACCTCCATATTACACAAATAAAAAAAAAAAATTTAAACTACACCTACACATCACATAATCCTGTCATCACGGTAATGATATTTATGATAACAGATATAGTTATTAATGTGTTTAAGCCTATATATCTACCCTTGGTGGATAACAGGACGTTGATTGTCCTTGTCTATGTTATATAATCTTTAATTATCCAATTGACGGCATTTGGGGTGCTCTGAGGGCGACACCTAGCTCCTCGGTTCCCGCCATCGTTCCGCATCACAGGTCCTCTGGCTGGTGTATCTGGCGGCATTAATGCTCAGTCCCACCATACCTCTCCTCGGACTTCCCACAGTAATCAACGGCAGAGATCGTTTCTAACAATTGAACGGTGGAGATCTGAGAGGTCTTGGCGGTGAACTCATATAGGGTTTCCTTTGTTCATTTTTCGTTCATTTGCATTACTGTTCAGCTCCGCAGTGTAGCCCTTACTTCGGCTTCGCTGCCATACCGGGTTGTCATTATGTAGGCACTCCAGTGCAACTCCTTCGCATCCTTGAAGGTATTCATGAGCCGACTTGATTTCAGATGAAGCTCTCACTGTCTCTCACCCTGAACCATCTACAACCAGGTGATACGTATTTCCTCAACTCATTACTGTACTGATTTTCATTTTCTTTCATCTTTACCTAACAATTTCATGAATGAGCTAATTACCCCATTGATATTCTCTGTGCAGGGTAGCAGGCCGATTGGGGTCGCAATGTCGAAGAGGAAACAGGAGTTCGAACAGGGAAACTCAACCTGGTAGGTATTCTACCACTGCAATTTCTGTGGATTGTTTAAATCTTGGGGTTCCGGCTTATTAGTGTTTTTCTCCACCAGGGTTTGTTCGTTTTCACTGTAGCATGGCGTACTGGTTTCGCCTTGACAGACTTATTCTTTTGTTCTTTGTTATCACCGCCCTGGTTTTAGACCATGTCATGGAATGCATTGAGTATTCATAGGTCTTTGCTCTGTTATGGCCTTAACCTGGGACCGCTGAGAGCTCAGACCTATGGGGTCGAGCTCAGCTCGTTTACCCCCATTTCATAATGTAATTTATTCTGAATCTCAATGTAAGGTACTATTATGTTTTAATGTTATGGGTCGCAGCTAAAGGTATTAAATTTTCTGGGTTTATTCCCAAATTGTCGAGTAGGTCCTTTATTATCACGGTTCTTATTTTACTGTGCTATTTGATAAATTTATACTCTATTAGCTCACTGTGTTGTTCCAGACGGGCCACCGAATCTTTACATTTTACCCATTGAAAGTTATTTGATTTAATACAATGTTATGAAGTTCTGGCTATCGGTCCTGCCCTTCCAGGGTTTGCCGTCTATATATTTTAATTGAATTGAATCTATGCAACGAACTGGTACGGTTGTGGCTGCATGTCGATGTTTATAAGCGCGCCACAGACTTTTATTCCTCATTCTATTATATATGTCTATGGTTTTAAGATAGAGCCGGTTTACGACCTGGTAATGAGTTCCACCTCTTCGTGGGTACCATCGTTTTCATTAGTAGTTAATGTTTATCCTGTTACATACTCGGTGGAATTCTTCATTATTTGTTTTCTTGCTTGAATGTTAATGGGTATTTCCGCCGAGCGGATGGTATGACCTTTGGGTTCAATCCCTCCCTACCTTGGCGTTATACCGGCGCCATACCACCAGGTAGAATCTCCCTGTGTATGTGACCACTAGACACTTTTACAGTTATAATACTGGCGATTATATTTATAACTTTCACTTTATGAATCTATTACAATGTTCTTGTTTCTGGTAGCCCTTATCGAGACATTGATTCTCGCGAGGGTTTGTATTACTGTTTACCTGGAAGTAAATATATTTGCAGGATACTATAATATCCTCTTGACTTTTACCTCTCGTGATGATATCTTACTCTGAGTATATGCACATTGTTTGTTTACTTCTTCGATGCTTATTTAATCATTGATACATATAAGTTACGGTTCATGGAATTCTGTGATGGGTTTGGAATGATTAATTCTGTTGCGAATGTATAACGTAGATGTCAATATCTATATACTGTTTTCTTTTCATATTCGGTAATGGTAGTTAGGCCATTCGATTTAGTTCTTGCACCTAATCATTAATGTCTCCCCATTTAGCACTATTTGCTTGGTCTGAAAGCAAAGTACAAGCTACTGTTCAGATTTCATTCTCTGTTTCTATCCCGTACTTTATGCATAACTATAGATATATAACAGAGGCATTAATCATTGCGGGTATTGACTTGAATAATACTCAGGTTCTGATTTACAGCCAAAAGTCACACTCACAACAACTATAATCAGGTTCTTAAGAATATCAGGGTAATAACTAATCTTACAGTTTTAATGAAAACTACAGATACTTACCTATATATCCTTGTCTTTTATTTCTATAATTCTACAGCACGTAGAAGGTGACAGAATGCTTGATATCCTCCCAGCCACGAGACCAGTCGTCCGAACTGAGTCTCTCCCCCAAGCTCTTTTGCCAGCCACTGCCTCAGCAATATGCAACACAAAATGTGCTTGTGCTATCTGGTCCTCACCAGACGTAGCACCCTCTTCTTCTGCTCCAGTGCCTTTTCTTTTCTTTTCCCCCGTTTGTTCATTCAACAACCCGGGTCTTTTCTTCTTTCCCCTTTTCTATGGGAAAGAGAGAACAGTTAGGGTTTCCCCTAATATGCTAGCAACTGTTTTCCTTTATCTTTAAGCAAGAAGAGTAAAATAACTTTTCACATAAATTTACTGTGTACACATATATCATGCAATTCATATTATACCATTTTGCACAAATACTATTTTCATCCTTTTCAAGAAAATAATAATTTCTGTTATTTTTATTCACCTATAAGGGTAAATAACAATTTATTTACGTAAATGTCTGGTCATTACAGAGGTTGACATTACTCTCACATCTTTATGCAAGATCTAAATAGTGAAGATAATTCTTAGTATAGCATGCGTTGCCACCTTGTTAGCATTTCAAGTTGTACTTAATTTCCAAAATGTCTTCAACTGAGAAAAATACATGTAATATGTGATTATAATATTGTAGTTATAAATATTTTCATAAAACGAACATAAAAAATAATTACTTTGTGGAAAAATAAAGTTAATTGATGTAGAAAAATTAAATGGTTAATATGACAATGTTAAAATATATTTTTACATTTAATGTTATTTAGAATTATTAATTAAAATGAAATTACTATAAAACATATATAATACTTATAATTTGTGATGTTATTGATACGGGAGTTAATATTGGAAACATATTTTTACTAAGTAAAATTGAAATTATAGTATTGAGAAAATGATTCATGAAGGATTGAAAAGGTATTTCAATTTTAAAATCACATTTAATACATTTTTATTGTGATTTTTTTTAATATAATTATCAAGATTTACATATTATATGACTATAAAGTTGGAGTTATTATATTTAAAAAAAAAGTTTTGCGAAAAAAAAGAAGTTAATCGTATCTATTATCGTATCTTATATATATTATATTACACTCAACTTATAGTGATAATAATATCCAATATATAATTTTCCTAGTTCAATTAAATTTTCCCTATTTAAGAATTTTAGTTATGCTATTATTTATGATTGATTATTATATAAACATAAAATATTTAATATAAATAAAGAAGTTTATGATCATTGCTTCAAATTTAATCAAATTACATTTAGTAGAGATGGTATAAGTATATTATTTGTTGATTAAACTATTTGACAATAGGAGAGGAGGTTGTTATATTTATCTTAAGAATTATTCTACTACCCAAAAACAATTAAATGAATTTTTAGATGCTTATAAAATCTATGTTATGACTTTTTTCTATATTTTATTTATTTTATTTTATTGAGTTGAAGTGTGTTTTTTCAACTTTTATGATGGAGATGTGTAATTCCTTTTATGATCAATATAGAGTTGACAATGTACATTTATGAAATATTAATAGCAAACAAATATTTCAAGTTCACTAGAATTAAACTATTTCAATATCAACATCTGAAATGATGATAGTAGTGATTCACTTCCTCATGGTATTGAAAGTGGAAAAAAATATTTACTTGGGAACCATTTTCTATGACTTCTTATTAGGGGAAGTAATCCATTTCATGCTCATAATGAAGTATAATACTTCAAAAGTTATTAATAACAAAAATTATTTCAATATAAACCAAAAATAAAATATTTGAAACATAAATATTTTATATGATGATGATCAAATATATTAATCAGAATAATTGAAGGTTAGGAAAAAAATTATAGTTAAAAGATTTGTGAGGTTTATTAATAATGTCTAATTACTTGTCTAGTCAATTTGGAATTGATACTTTGGACCTATATAAACACACATATATAACAACAAATATCAATGATGGTTATAAATATTTCTTTGTCCTATACTATAAATTTGCATTGCTATTGTACAAAACATCTAGTAAACATATGATAGATCAAAGTTAAGATGGAGTAATGCTAGAAAATACCTTAAAGGAAGAAAAACAACAACATTGTTAGAATAATCATGAATTTTCAGTAGGTTTCTATTGTAGAATTCTAATATATCTATGAGTTAAAAGAATTTTTCATCTTTTATGGCATTAAACAACTTATTCTAAAAAAATTTGCATGTCTATATAACATATTAATTAACTAAAAATAAATAAATGTAGGTGTTTGTTAGTGTGGAGATGAATTAGAGATTGCATCTAGCTTAGGTCATAACAGCTCTTACTCATGGTTGGATTTGTGCCCATAGAACTTCAAACCTAGGACTTTTTCATAGTGAAGTACCTTAACAATTAAAGCTTCACCTAAATAGACTCTTTAAACTTCATAGGGATTGTAATCTTTTCCACTGCAACAGAAATTAAAACAACACAATTATTTTCTTCTATTTTTACTTAAAACAAACAAAATCAAAATCAAAATATTTTAAAACTACGAAATTTGGAAAAAAACAATGGTTTACCTATATTTCAAATAATATAATATAAATGACACAAATCCCCAAAAAAACATTCAAGTTTAAAATGACATAAGTAAATGCATATAAATAAAAAATCAATCTAATATAAATATAAAACATATATTCATATAGTGGTAATCTATCTATTATAAAGTTTGGAGTTTATTTGAGCATATTTGTTTTTAGTAAACTTTGTCTAGAATTTTACATTGGATTGTCAGAATTACAAATTTAAATTATAGACTTTTAAAAATTCAAATGCCAAAAACTTTTATCTATATATATATAATAAAAAACACATTTTAAAACTTGTATCTATATATAATAAAAAACACACTTTAAATTATTTTGGCAAAAACCGAAACTAATATGAACTCAAAACAAAATAAAAGTTGAAGTAATATTAAACACACAAGCATATAAATTCATCTGATAAATATGCTATTTTATAAAATGAAATGAATAGAAATAAATTATATAATCGATCAATAAGGCATTTGATCCTCGCCTCCAAAAAAAATTAAATTAATTGGGAACATAAGCATATGGGTTGGGTTATGTAAATTCATTTAGGGCGTTGGGTATTCATCATGATCTTGGAAATATATATTTTATAATCTCTTGTGTAAGATGGCATCCATACAATAAGGTATCCTGTCAATAATACATTTTACCAGTAGCTCTTTGTTTTTACCGTTGTACAGATGATATCGATGTAGAATACCATAATCATTCATCCATGTTTCAACAGTAGAGGAGAAAAAGGCATTTACAGAATACAAAGACGGTACTGGAAAATTTCATTAGCACATTCGTTTAAGAGATGCCAAAGTTATAGTGGCTTTTATCCACAATACCAAAAAAAAATGTACAAAATGATGCTGGCCAATTTTCAAAGCCATTATACATAATACCAAAAACATGTACAAAATGATGCTGGCCAATTTTCAACGCCAATAATCATACAAAATAACCGAGGGTCGTTTCGCACAGCACTGAATCAATTACAGGAAAATACAAAAACCAGTTGGTTGGATATCAATAAGGGCGATCCCTGTAAACAACATCAACTCCAATTACTTCTGAAAATAAATAAAACCATTAAAAAATTAAAAAGTGATGAACTACAATTATAATTAAACCTGAATAGCTTTTGCAACGGAATCTATACCTGAATAGCCCTTGCAATGGAATCTCTGGATTCAAATTCGATTAAAGCAGAACCACTGGATCCCTGATAGTTCCAAATATTAGCATCTCTAACAGTAGTTTAAATATAATTCCTCTCCCCGGAGATGTCAGGTGTTTCAAAAATTCGAGAAACAAAGAAAGAAAACGCGGCTGGCACACCTCATTCATCAGTTGAATTTTGCCAGGTTTTATATTTCCAAACTCGCTAAACTCCTTTTCAAGCCGTGATACAGAAATGTTTGGAGGCAAATTCTCCGCGTAGATTATCGGCCCTATTCCTTCTTCAAAAGTTACCAAATGTCATTTAAGATTAATGCGACGATTTATGGTTCATAAAACACAATTGCATTAAATAAATAACATAACGATACATATTGAATGAAATAATATAACAATACGAATAAGTATCTGATAGGAAAGTTAAATGGTAGGTATTTTAAATAATTTTTGTTCATTTATCATTTATTCATTTTTTCTGACCTAAACGGTAGGTATTTTAAACAATTTTTCTTCATTTATTATTTATTTATTTTTTCTGACCGGTTTGATTCTTCTTTTTAATCACTTATTTTTTTCTTGAAAATAGTTTCCCTCTGGGATTCGAAAATTAAACAAAATGTATACAATATTTTAGATAATCTAAACAATTTAAAAAAAAAAACCACAGAAACTTAAAATCTAAGCGCCATACGGATGGCAAATCAATTGATTAAACAAATAACTGAACTAATCTAATCCCAAGTGAATTAGTTGAAGTAATATTTTAATCACGCTAATCTAAAATCTGATGACAAATTAGTTAAACAAATATCTCAATTACACTGATGACAAATTAGTTAAACAAATATTTGAATCGCACTGATCTAAGAACTACTATTTTATTAGCCAATCTTTCAAATTAATTAAATTTAGGGACATGTTACATTGATTTAAGAGACACATCTAATACAAATAGGAGTGACATACTGAACCATAACAATCACGCAGGAAAAAAAAATCGTTTATTTTGTTGCAGGAAAATACCTTTAGGTTGTTGAATCTGCCCCTCATGAAGTTGATGTTCTTGAATCCGGTCTTCCTGAGGTTGAGGTTGAGAACAACGAGCGGGGGTTGATTCGCAGCAACCCATGGCTCCCTCTTACTGCACTACTCTACTCCGTTATGTTGTAACGAGGAACGGCCTTCCAGTTCAAATCGGGCAACCTAAATGGATGGATAGGTGGGTTGGTTACTTATGGGAAGCACAATGCATATGAACAGCCGCTGTCTGAGTGGATTTCTTTTAATTTGCGATCACGAGCCATTTAAAATTAAATGCCTGCTAAACAATGCATCAGAATTACAGGGGAAGCAATGAGAAGTAATTCCCAATGAGGATATGGCCGTTGCCTACATTTCTCTGTAACGGACTGTTTTTATTTGTATCTTTCCACTTCTCCACTCCGTCACAACCAACTTAAGAGCCTGCCCATGCAGTAACCCCGGTTCTACTCATCCCCATTATCATTACCATGATCGTCAATAATTTCGAGGGCATAACGGGCTATTTTCACGCTTATGGACTGTTCAGGCAGCTCGTTATGTATCATAAATCCATCAAGCAAGTAATCATTGAGAAATAACAAACTAGGGCACCAACATGTCAAAATCAAACATATTTCATAATTTATATAAAATTGTTTGTGCAGATGTGTTGGATAATAGAATGAACCATTCAATGCTGGTTTGCAAAAAGAATTCAATGCGATGGACGAAGAATGAAAAGAATAAAACAAAAAATTTAATTAATAATAATAAAATTATAATTTTTTTAATAATCAATCATTTTTTAATTAAAAAATAATTAAGGAAATTATAATTTAATAAATTATAATTTAATATTTATAAATATAATATTAATATATATATTATATATATTATATATTAAATAAATACCAAAAAAATAATTAATATTAAAAGTTCACTAATCAAATTGATTTTCGTATGTATTATCAAAATTGATTTTCCAGTTTTTTAATAAAAAACACTTATCACAATTTTTTTTTTCATATTTTCAGTTTACTCTAGTTTTTCCCTATAGGGTGGATATACTAACATTCACTAATATATTAACAAACACAGTTTGCTCTGAAATTATTTAGTTTATTTTATTTTTTTTAGTAGATAAATATCCAGAGGAGAGTGCCTTAGTAGTGTACCCATTCACTGGCAATTCCAAACCCAGTAAGCTATTAATTTATCCTATTCTCATATTCCTTTCTTCTATGGTAAAATACTTAAACTATCCTATTCTCCTGTGGCTAACTTCTATTGTAAAATTATTAAGCTCACTTCTATAGTATACTAGTCGTACGAACACTATAGTATTGCTAAATACTAGTCGTACGAATACTCTGGCTCACTTATGTGATCTGGGTAGATTTTCCAATAATGAATCTTAGTGTGAACTTAGAGAAGATCTCAGTTTTGGCGAATCAACATGTGGCCAAATATTTTACAGTACAGAGGTATGTGTAGATTTTAAATAAAGGTAATAGGGTACAATATCACAATTATTATAGAGTTGAGTTTAAGATTGAGAAATAATAATAACAAGGTTAGATTTTAAATAAAGGTAATAGGGTACAATATCCCAATTATTATAGAGTTGAGTTTAAGATTGAGAAATAATAATAACAAGGTTAGATTTTAAATAAAGGTAATAGGGTACAATATCACAATTATTATAGAGTTGAGTTTAAGATTGAGAAATAATAATAACAAGGGTGCCACTGTCATGGCTGTAGTCTTTTCCGTGATTGAGTTGAGAAGTTCGTGTAATTGCTCATGAGTTGAGAAGTTCATGTAATTGTTCATACGTTCAGTTGTATTAGTTAATCTACATTATGTAGTTATGGGATACCATTATTCTTAGAATGCCACCCGCTTTAAAAAGAAAAATAATTTCATATGCAATCTCTTCTACACTGTCAACCTCGACTTACCCAAGAAGCGTAGTGAGATTTGCCCTGGGGTTCCTTTCCGGTAACCAATCGATCCAACCCTGCCTACTTGGTTTGCACTGTATGTTTTGGTAATGGAGTGCTTGTAACTCTTACCATATTGATCGCCAAATGCATTAAATGTCTCGCACAAATAATTCAAAGCCACAAATATTTAGTGTGCAGAGGCGTGTTGGGGTTGCATAAAACCCAACGTGGTCAACCTCTCTATCCAACCCTGCCTTCCGCACTTCATTTGCACTGTATGTTTCGGGAATGGAGTGCTTGTAACCCTTACCATATTGATCTCCAAATGCGTTAAATGTCTAGCAAAAATAGTTCAAAGCCACAAATGTGTGGTCAACCACTCGATCCAACCCTGCCTTCCGCACTTCATTTGCACTATATGTTTCGGGAATGGAGTGCTTGTAACCCTTACCATATTGATCTCCAAATGCATTAAATGTCTGGCACAAAGAGTTCAAAGCCACAAATCTATGGTCAACCACTCGATCTGACCCTGCCTTCCGCAGTTCATTTGACTGTATGTTTCGGGAATGGAGCGCTTGTAACCCTTACCATATTGATCTCCAAATGCGTTAAATGTCTGGCAAAAAGAGTTCAAAGCCACAAATGTTTAGTGTAAGGTGCTTGTAGGAAATTTGAGTGAAAAATTTGAGAGAGATTGCAAATAATTCTCTCGCCATTGTTAAGGGCAGTTCTGCAGTGCTAAATTCACCCAAGTTCCCTGCTCTCAATATCTGTGCTTTCCCTAGTCAACACCTATTGTTTGATCTTGAGGATGATTTGCAATCATTCAATGATGATTTTCCCAAATGGTTGTCTGCCAGTGATCAAAGGCATCTTCAAAAAACTAATGTAATGTTGAATGTGATTGTGTCCCGTGAGACAATACACGAAAGTTCAAGTAGCTATATATGCAGCCCCCTTCTCTAAAAAAATGTGGTAGTACTGTTAGATAGGCTTTTATAACAATAATTGGAGATGGAATGGACAACACTATTATTCCAGGGAGAAAAAGTGTGGTAGACAATTCGACAACCTTTGCAAGCACAATTTAGTATAAGATTTAAGTTTGAAATAAGTTTCCCTATCAAGGCTTGCCTTTGTCCTCGTTTCACAAAATTTCTCCTTTTTCTTTTAAATTCACTTTTGAGTTTATTTTAGAAGTGTTTTTAATATTTCAAAAGTATGATCTATATGTAAATCGAAGTAAATAAGTAAATTCATACAGAATGGCATAAATTCAATAACTATGACTGCAAAAGTTCCTAAAAAAAAATTATTTTAACTGTTTAAGTTATAATTAAAATTATGAAGACAAAACATAAAATCCTATTTATTATAATTAAAATTATGAAGACAAAACATAAAATCCTATTTATTATAATTAAAATTATGAAGACAAAACATAAAATCCTATTTATTCTAATGTTGATTGAGATTTTACTTTTTATATTACATGATAATTTAAAATTAAATTGTGAAAATGTATAATATAGATAAAGTTTTTTGAGGAAAATACTTAAACTAAATCTATTTAATAATAAAAATAGATGAAAAAATATAAATGATAAATAGAGTTGAATTATTATTAGTATATCTCAACATGTAATCTTGGTGTGGCCCTCACAAAGTGAATTGTGAGATGAAGTAGATAGTCACTGATCAAATGAGAAAGATGAGCCAAGTTGAATATTTGGGAATTCGATTACAATTTTGAATTAGTGACTTTTATTGAATGGATGTTTTTTTTTTAAATAATAGACTGAATATTTTATTTTTTAAAACAAACCTATTAGATATTGGAAACATAACCTTAATGATATGAAATCCCAAACATCATACACATGTTTTTAGTCAATATACTCGTACACCACTAACAAAGGGAGTAGCTATTAATGTTGTTTCTGTAGAAGTTTAGGATTATTTTATTAAACAATTCATAAATCAAGAGTGGTGAGATTTGATGGTACATTGTAAAAGAGTAATATACATCATAATTATTACACTACGAGTATCAATTTTATGTATTTTATTTACACTTTTTCATAGATAAACCTCATAATTAACTAATAAAAA
>APFE030893698.1:32372-81388 GCA_000404065.3 Pinus taeda | reverse complement strand
GTTGAATATTGGGAATTCGATTAAAATTTTGAATTAGTGACTTTTTTTTTTTTTTGTAAAGTAGACTAATTCTATTATGGTATAAAATTTAAAAATTACAACGAGGGGAACCTTGGACTACACCATCCTGCAGAGATGGATTTTACATCAGTGTTTACCATGACTTACCTGCAGTTACAAAATTTAGCAGAGAGGAAAAAAGATCTGAAACCCAACTATTTTCCGACATACAGATATTTAGCCTTGACCCATAACCCCAGACTGACTCGATAGTATAGACCTGGACCTTAGAAGCCGGCATTGACATTGCAGGTATAAGCATAGTATAGGACCTGAGGTTGTGCAGCTGTAGCCAGTGCAACAACCATAGATAGTAAAAGAGTATTGAAGAAGAAGAAGGGGCATATGATTACCCGACTAAACCACAAAAAACAATGCCAAACTCGAAGCCCGGTAACCTAGTGAAGTTGTTCAGTCGTCCACAGAGGTTGATGGCACTTCTTCCACCACGCGGCAGGCGTATGGAGCTGGCTCGCTTGAGTCGGTATGAGGCTCGTCGTCTTCTGCAGGTGCACTTGGGCCATCCACTGCATCAGCTGAGACTTTTGCTGCATGGTGCTGCTCTTGTTCAGGAGCGGGAAGCTGAAATGCAGGACCAGTTTTCTGTGCAGATGACGAGGGAGGCTGTTCCAGAAGCGGAGCTGGAGGCCTGAGATCTTCTGCTACTGGTCCATGACCCTCATGCTCACACTTTTCAATCTTAACTGACACATAGTATGTGTCTGAATCCAGAAGACAAGGAAAACTGAAGCGGGAGGAGGGGTGGAAGCTGTGATAACACGACGGGGTTTGGGCTGGCCCTGGTCTTCTACCTCTCCTGCGACGAGCACTATTGGCATCGTCTGACAGCGAATGAGTGGAACGAGGGACAGAGGCCCGGCCTCTCATCCCTCCCCGAGACCCACCTCGCCGGCAGCTGGCTCGAAGCCTCTCCTTCGGCATTGCAGACTGGAATGGTCGCAGAGGTGGCGGGAGCGATGCGGAAGGGTGAGGGGACGAGGCAGCAGGGGCTTGGAAGCACTGGAAGACCAGGTTGTTGTAGAGGGCCAAGGGATGCAGGGTTTGGCAGTAAGAAGCACCCGAGGAAGCCGGAGGGAACTGAGACAATTGAAAAGCAAAACCCAGCACGCAGACCAGGAAATGCCGAGAAATCCAGGTGATAAAACGAACTGAAGCTTGAACACAGGCCACCAGCGATGATAAATGGGCACAATGAGTGGACAGGGAAGAACAGGGAGCAGGAGAATTACATCGCCGCTGCTAGCATTCGAAACCTGCCACAACACAGATACATCAGACCAATAGAAAACCCAAATGAGCCATAAGCAATGAGTTACCTTGCTGCATACGCCTTGATTATAAGGATGAGGCCGGCGGCTAGCCATGTGCGAACCAGAGGCTGTCATGAATTTCCCGGAGGCCTGAAGAGCCGACTTGATGCGAGGAGGAGGTGACATAATGTTTCAAGTGCCTTGGACGAAGGATCGCGAAGGGTTAATAACATGGCTGAATAAATGCATGTGATTCGTGGCGGGTCTGGGCTGCCACTTGCCTAGTGGGTAGCCTACCCCCAAACCATTAAACCCAACTTGCACCCGCATCCGGGGGTAGAAGATCCTGGAGTGCCAATGTATGGCAGTCCTGTTGAAGTTTTTTGTCCTTTGCATCATGGAGAGAACCTGCGAATTGAGGGCCCTGCTGATTCACCCCTTGGTTTGCAAGTCTTTCAGCAACCTTGTTGGCTGTTTGCCTAACATGCTTGAAGATGATGCTGTTAGGGCACCTTAGCCTGTCTTCCAATGCTTCTAGTCTGCTAAGAAGTCTCCAGCTGGAAGCGATTTTAGCTGCTGAGGACCCTGCTTGGATTCTGATTGCTGCATTGATTAGGATTTGGGAATCTCCTTCTACTTCCAATGGATAGAAGTTATGGTGATCCACCATACAGATTCCTTTCCACATTTCTTCCAACTCTGCCATATTATTGGTATTTGTACCACTTGAACCATAATAGATGAATGCTATCAATCCCTCTGTATTTCTGATGACACCTCCAAACCCTGATGGGCCTGGATTCCCCTTAGCCGCCCCATCAAAGTTGAGTTTGTAAGAAGCTCTTGCAGGGGGGGACCAGTGGGAGGGTGAGATACTTTTGGAGAGGGTTTGGTGAGAGTCCAATTGAGAATAGGTGATGTTGAGATTCCAAGTCTTCCAGATGTATATCTCTTGAGGTGATGTAGGCCAGTCATTCTCTGACCAGGCTCTAAGTGCTAGCGTTTCTTGGAGGTTGTACTTTAGGAGAAGCCAAAGGATTTCTGCTGATCTGCTCTTGTTGCTGAAGATTCGATTGTTTCTTTCCTTCCATAATGCCCAATATAAGAAGCCTGGAATGAGATTCCATAATGAGTTCAGGATGGGGCTTTCATATGGTTTCTTGGGCCAACATCGCAGAATACTAGCGATGTCCCCTTACCTTTCTCTTCTTCCATTATTGCAATGAGCTACTCTATTCCATATCTGAGCTGCGAGAGGGCAAGTCTCCATGAGATGAGCAATTGTTTCTTCCTGAATGTTGCAATTGGGACAGCGAGAGGGACCTATAAAGCCTCTTCTTTGGAGATTATCCCATGTAAGACTACGTCTTTTGCTTAGTAGCCATAGGAAAGTGGATATTTTGGGCCATAGTCTTGGCTGCCATACATGCGTCCATAATTGATCTTTGTCATGGGTGTTCTGGTCATAACGCAGGGTATAGGCCTCCTTGGTTGTGAAGATACCTCTCGTGGTATGTCCCCATCTCAATTTGTCCTGTAGGGATGAGGGAATAATTTTTCTTTGAAGAAGCTCCTTATCTATGTCATCATATGTTTCATCTTGCCAGTCTGTCTGCCAGGATCGAGCTGCTTTCCAAGTGCAAAAATCTTAATGATCTTGTTGCTGCCAAAATTGAGAGACTTTGGTAGTATTTGACTGTTGCATGTATTGCTGCCAATGAGGTTTGTTGAAGAGCGTGGCAAGTTTTGGCATTTGCTGCCATGAGTCTTCCCAAAAACGGGTTGTTGTCCCTGAATGGATCTCCCAAAAACTGTAATCCTGAATGAAGGTGCTGTGAATTTTCGCAGAGTTCCATATCATGGAGCCTGTTATGCTCGGACTAATTCTGATGAGCTCATTCCATTGACTGCCTGGTGCGTATTTAGCCTGCCACAACTTAGCCCAGGGAATGTGCAGCTTTACTAGCCAGCTCCACCAAACTTTTGCTCCCATTGTGTTATTGCTTTGAAGGGGATCCCTTAATCCTAATCCGCCATTTGCTTTTGATTGGCATACATCCACCCACTTGATAAGGGCCCATTTTCTGTTTAGTCCATTCGATCCCCATAGAAATCCCCGATGTAGGTTGCGGATGGCCTTGAGCACCCATTTTGGAGCTGCTAGAATAGAAAAGAGATACAGAGGCATTGCTTGGAGGATAGACTTAATCAAAATAAGTCTACTAGCTATGTCCAGCGATCGGTAAGTCCAGGAAGAGAGTCTCGCTTCCAGTTTATCTAACAGCGTATGCCAGGAAGCATGCTTGAGAACCGAAGCCATGAGGGGAGCTCCCAAGTACTTGGATGGCAGAACAACAATAGTGAAGCCTAGAATCCGAGCAATGTTGCGCTGAGTAGAGACAGGGGTATTGAAGAAAAAAAGTTGAGACTTGGAAGCATTGATGGAGGTGCCAAAGGCTTCGGAGAACAAAGAGAGGAGGGATTTGAAGGCTTTAGCTTCTTGGGAAGAGGAGTGACGAAAAAGCATCGTATCATCCACAAATTGCTGATGCGACAGAGGATTGAGACCATGAAGAGCTAAGCCTTTGATTGCTTTGGAAGAGATTGCATGGTGGAGGAGGCAGCTGAGCCCTTCTGCCATGAGGATGAAAATGAACGGAGAGAGAGGGTCCCCTTGACGGATGCCTCTCGATGAACAGAAGGGGAGGGAAGGGGAGCCATTGAGAAGAACTGAAAAGCATGGAGAGGATATGAGGTTCATAATCCATCGGGTCCAAGTGGAACTGAATCTGAAGGCCAACAGCATTTGTTGGATATACTCCCAACTGAGTTTATCAAAGGCCTTAGATAGATCAAGCTTCATAATTGTGCCTGGCTTTTTGAGAATTTTTAGCGAATGAATTACTTCATTGGATAAGATTATGCCATCCATGATCTGACGACCCTCGACATACCCTGTTTGTTCTGGTAGAATAAGAAGAGGAAGGAGGGGTTTGAGTCGATTGGCCACAACCTTAGAAATGAGCTTGTAGATGACATTACAAAGGGAAATAGGCCGGAATTTGTCAGGCATATTGGCTTCTTCGCTTTTTGGAACAAGAGTTACGAATGTGGAGTTGAGGGAGGGAAGGACCCAATGCATGGAGCGAGATTCTTCCACTAAGTCCCAGACTTCCACTTTGATTAGATCCCAAAATTCATGAAAGAAGTTAGCAGTAAACCCATCCGGTCCAGGTGCCTTACCATCTTTGAGTTGCGCCATAGCTTCTTCGACCTCCTGCATAGTAACTTGTTTAAGTAGATTTTGATTTTGGTCTTTAGTTATTAGCTTTGGAACATGCTGAGTGACTGCTCTGATCGCAGCTTCACGGCTTCCTGGTTGTTCTTTGAGAGCTTCCTGGAAGTGGTCTCTGAACGCCTTTTCCATGTCTTCGTGCTTTTCTATTCGATCCCCTTGATTGTTGTTGATGAATGTGATGTTGTTATGCATGCTGCGTTGAATGGTGGAGCGATGAAAGAATTTGGTGTTCTTTTCGCCTTCTTTTAGCCATCTGATGTGTGACTTTTGCTTCCATAAGATTTCCTCCTGTAGCCTTCTGGTTTCTAGCTCCATCCATAGGGAGTGCTCTTTGTTAGCTAATTCTTCTGTTCTGCCTTCAGTGATAATGGTTTGCTGTAGCTCACACATGCTCCGCTCCAAATTTTTCTTTTCATCCAGAATGTTGCCGAATATGGATTTGTTCCAAGCCTTGATTGCTTTCTTGAGGTGTCTAAGCTTTTGTTGGAATTGATACATTTTTTCTCCTGTTGGAGGAGTGAAGGATTTCCAAACATTTTGCACCATTCCTTTGAAGTTTGGGTTAGTGAACCAGAAGGATTCAAAATGAAAGGGGCGATTGGATTGTTTACCTGGACTTGTCCATTGGAGCATAATGGGCCAATGATCTGAGCCGCCTTGGGGCAGGATAGATGCATGAAGCGCTTGGCCCAAATGAATGGCGTTGTCTGAAATGAGGAAGCGATCTAATCTGGATGCGATGTGGTGTGCTCCTCTTCTTTTGTTTTTCCAAGTGAACAAACCATTTGAAGTTTGCATATCTATGAGCTGGTGGTTTTGGATAAATTCTTTGAGGCCTGTGCTATCCTCTTCTAGTTTCATCCGACCTCCTTTTTTTTCCGTTAGACTGGTGATGATATTGAAGTCTCCCCCACTTATCCAGAGAGGATGATGTCTATTGACATTGAGAGATGTAAGGGCTTCCAGCACTTCTAATTTGTGGTGCAAATCCTGCGGGAAATACGTGTTGGTGAGTAGACCATATATCTCTGTTCCCAGGATATGAAATGGGGCTTGAATGAAGTTGCGCGAAGCATGAAAGTCCTGAAGGGTGATGGACTGCAGATTCCAGACTATTGCTAGTCCTCCTGAGGCTCCTAGCCCATCAACAGAGGTAGATCTGCTGCCTGGCCACGCTTTGCGCAAGATTTTTTCAAGAATGGCATTGGTACTTTTAGTTTCTTGTAGAAAAACAACAGATGGTTTCTCTAATTGTATCATGATTTTTAACATTCGGTGTTTGGAGGGGCTATTGAGCCCTCTCATATTCCAAGAGATGAGCTTCATGGGGAACTTTGATGTTTGGGTTTGTCGAACTTTGTCAACTTTGGAAATCTTCCCGATTCCATCAAGATCTCGCCCAGGATGATGGTTCTCTGTAATTCAGTTTTGCATCCTCTTTTTTTTGTTTCTTTGAGGATTTTATTTCCATCCCAGAGACTACCTGGTTGTATGCCCAAATATTTTCTTCATTGTGCTTTGATGAGAACTCCTTCTAATCGATCTATTTCCCAGGGGGGGATGGCGTTGTATTCTTTCTGTTTGCATGCTGCTTCCAGAGTGAGGATATCTAGCCCATCTAGACTCACCGTCTCTGGATCTTCTTCCATATTGATAGGGGTGTCCTGAGGATCATCTGAATGACCTTCTTGCAAACTTAAAGCCAGGGCTGCATCCAAGTCCATATTGGAGGCCTGAGGATCAGCTGCTGCTTCCTTGAGGTTCTCCTCCGCTGAGGGGTGGAGCTTTGAGGACGATGGAGGGGATGGATTTGCCTCTAGAGGGGGTTGAATGGAGGAGGATGGCGGGGCTTGAGAAGATGTAGAGGCTTTTGAGGGCTTTGCTGGGGTATCATGAGGGGTAAGGATCTGGAACCGGTTCAGAGATTTAGGATTTTTAGGGCTGGAAGGGGTGGCTGGATTTTTTTTTGCATGCCTTCTGCGGGCAGTGACTTTGGTGAATCCATCTGAATCTTTAGGAGGTTCATTGGCAGCGGCTTGAGCTTGGGCATTCAAGGGGCATTCCCTAAAGCCGTGCTCATGGCACTTACGACAACGAAAGGGAATGTGTTCATAGTCCAAAGGTTGAAGCCATTCAAAATCATCATGGAAGAGACTTACCGTGTCTGCGAGGGTTTTTTTGAGTTGCATCTGGACGCATATCCTAGCATAAGAGGTAAATCTTCGGTACTTTGTGTCCTCGGCTACTTTGATGAAGGTGTCGATGCTGTTACCAATATCTGTTAATGTTTCTTCTTTCCAGTATTCTGTGGGCAGGGAATACAAGCGGATCCAGACCGGTGCATGACTGAGGTCCTCTGTATCTGGGTTGAATCGCGGCTTCCAATCACGAAGGAAGAGACCTGAGGAATTAAATAAATATGGACCACCTTCAAATATTCTAGTTTTGTCTTCCAAGCAGTGAAAGATGACTGTGAAGAAGCCCTTGGGACCTATTAACAGAGATATTTGTCCTTTGGGCTTCCACTTGGATTCTATCCAGCCATGAAGGGCCTTCTCCGTTGGCCAGAAACCCAGAAACTTTCCTATCAGTGCATGATCTTTCAGATATTGTATTTCGCCATTGATACGATGGCTTGGTAGCTCGACTTTAATACGTTCTTTAGCCTTTGGAATGCATGTGGTTGACGTCGCCTTTGGTTGTGACGCTCTCTGATTCGAGTCCTTTTGATCGTCAGCGGTCAGAAAGTCCTCGCTATCATGGATTGGTTCCTTGCTTCTGGTGTTTTCAGAGTTTTGAAATCGTGCAGCTATTTTGCCGAATAGCAGTGGGGCGGCTACTGCTTCATTGTCTGTTAGTCTTGTCGAGGGAGGTTGGGGAGGAACGGATCCCGTCCCTCCCGCCGGGTATTCCATGGATGATTAACGACCAACCGAGTAATGATTGTCAATCTAGCAGGGCCGTGCAGGGATGCGTATGCCAGGTTGCAGAGATGCAGGTCTGTACATCTGCAGCGAAGGCAGAGCAGCGGCAGCTAGGGTTTCCGGTGGGTGATATATGGCACCACTGAATTAGTGACTTTCATTGAATGGATGTTTTTTTTTTTAAATAATAGAGTGAATATTTTAATTTTTAAAGCAAACCTATTAAATATTGGAAACATAACCTTAATGATATGAAATCCCAAACATCATACACATGTTTTTAGTCAATATACTCGTACACCAAGGGAGTATCTATTAATGTTGTTTCTATAGAAGTTTAGGATTATTTTATTAAACAATTCATAAATCAAGAGTGGTGAGATTTGATGGTACATTGTAAAAGAGTAATATACATCATAACTATTACACTACGAGTATCAATTTTATGTATTTTATTTACACTTTTCCATAGATAAACCTCATAATTAACTAATAAAAAAAACTTATTTTTAAATTTTAAGTTTTAAAATTACTTTTAATTAAAAAAGCATTTTTTAACCACTTATCAATTCTATAAAAAAAAAATGAAAAGAAAAGAAGAAAACAAATAACAAAAAACTATTGCAATATAGACCTGCGTGCAGGGTAGGAATTTGGATTTCTCTTTACCCGTCATACAATTTTTTTTTTTACGTTTTGTGTCTTTATGCTTCCCGTCAAAAAACTTTATATTAAAAATTTTGCCCTTCAAGAGTGATGTTCTCATAATAAATTAACCATTCACTAATAAAGTTTTGATTAAAAAATTATAGTAAAATAATTAATGTTCCTGTGTACTTTATGAGGTGGTACTAGGAAAATACAAAACAAGTGGCAGAAACCTTGAAATTTATTTCAACAGTAAAAAGAATTGAAAAATAAACATTGTAAAGGTTATATGGCTCTAGGTTGGGATTTTGACAGAACCCACGCAAGTCCATTACCACAATAAATCGTATATCAAACATTCAAGGACTCCTACACTAGAGCTATGGAGTAAAGAATAGAGACAATCATAATTCCACATAAAATCCAAATATATAACTCAAAATAAAAATCAAACAGCAAATATCCATGCGATCGGTATTTCAGGCGGCCAATCCAACTGTGGGAATCAAACCCTAGCCGCAACAAAAATTTCAGAAGTATGAAACAACGAGCTATTGAAAAAAATATGACCACGAGATAAATATATAAGACATTAAGTTAAAAATTATGTATCTATATAACTCCCCAAAAGCCCTTACCACGAGATAAATATATGAGACATTAAGTTAAAAATTATGTATTTATATAACTCCCCAAAAGCCCTTATCCACAGTCCAAAGTTGATAGCATCGTGTTTATGACGGATTTTTTCATTTACCCACAAAAACTACAATAAAACAAGTGTAGCTGTAACTTTCTAGCCCACGTTAAAACCCTAAAAGATCCTAATGCACTAAAATGGCACTGTCCCTCAAGTAAGGAGGCCTGTAGTGTAGTCTGAAAAAACAATCTTCAGGATCAATGTGAAATAGTACCGACCTGAAAATCAAATGCATCAACTGATGTAAGACTCAGGATCAACGTGAAATAGTACCGACCTGAAAATCAAATGCATCAACTGATGTAAGACAATGTTTTCATTTTGAATCTCCCTTGAAACACGAATAGTAATACAAAAAACTGAAATACCTGCGAACCAGAGACTCACTGGATTAGACATGGAAATCAAATCGGAAGGAAAAAATTAGCAGTAAAATCGTGAGCAGAGAGTAAATTACCTGATAGAGGTTATCGAGCAATGGAATGCACAGGATACCTGACAGAGCCAGATGTTATTAGGGTTTCCTTAGATCAAATAAAACCTCGATAGTTCATCGTTATACCTTAATAAGTTACCTCGCGAAGTGACCCAACGCGTCCTTTTGTTGCAGAGCTTCCAACCATCAGCAGTTTGACCTGCTACTTGGAATGAGAGGGACGAATCTGGCAAACGAGATTGAGTCCAGTTCTATTCCACGATACCTGTGAGGCTTGTAGACGTGGTTTTGGAGAGATCTCGTAAGTTCGCACTTCCCTTGTCTCTTATGCGAAGAGCTCTTCAAGCGAAAGTCGATGAGTGAAATGAGCTCTTCCTTCACTCATATATATACGTTTCCTTCCTCATGTTAAGGGGGTTGCTTATTCATGGCCGACCTCCTTTTATTACATGTAAAGCCCACGTATATCATACAAGCGGGCCCTATCAAATATATACCTATAACTTTAAATAACATACACCTATAACTTTAAATAACATGAAATTAATTTATTTCAATAAAAACAAATATTAGAGAATTCCAAATATTACTGCACTTCTTTATAAGACTGCTGTTTGAGAGGGTAGTAATGACGTTTTTGCAAAAAAGTGAACAGTAAAAAATACGTTTTAGAACTTTGAAAGCCCATCGCAAAAAACGGGTTTTAGAACTTTGAAAGCCCATCGCAAAAAACGGCTTTTTAAAATTTTTAAACGTGAAATACGGTCAAAATGTCTTGTGACGGGCATTTTGCCTGTCAAATTCCAACCCTGCCTGCGTCTAATAAAACAAAAAACATCAAAAGGCCATAAACTGACGCTATTGGATTTTTCTAAACTGACAGTATCAAATCAAGGTCAACGATATGAAAAAGAGAAAATTACTGTGTATTGTAATCTTTTGCAGTCAACGAATGTCGAACGTGAGACTGTTATAATATTGAACCCATCATTGAACTCTACTATGAACGAAAACCACAAACGGAAAATTGTAATACGACGGATTAATCTATCATTGAGATGGTACTAGTGGGTACTCCAGAATTCCAACAGCCTGTTGTACACAGGTCAATTATCATCGGCATCCGTGCAGGTGTAGGAAAATTGTAATACGATGGATTAATCTATCATTGAGATGGTAATAGTGGGTACTCGAGAATTCCAACAGCCTGTTGTGCACAGGTCAATTATCATCGGCATCCGCGCAGGTGTATTCCTCTGATACCGGAGAGGTGAATACTCGGTATTTTCCATCTTAGTGGGACGACGCAATAAGTCTGACTACTGATCACGGACCTACCCTCCCTTGGTTAGATAAAATTGAGTCTGGACCTACCTGGGTACATGTACGTCTCCTTTATATATCTAGCTGATCCTCTCGCAGGTCGTTGCCCGCAAGGCTCATCTCGTTCATACTTGATCGCGGCAAAGGAAAGAAATAATCACTTCATAGTTTAACGCGGCAAAGGAAAGAAAATAATTCAATCACATGGCCCACAGATAGAGAACCGTGAAAAACTGAAAATCAGGAAGGAAAAGGAGTTGTTTTTTTGGTTTATAGTTTAGTGAAGAAATTGTAATGAAATTTTGATTTATGTTGTTTAAATGGATTTTTTTTTATTATATATGAGGATTCAGTATTTTTTTAAAAATTTTGGGATATTTAGATTGTGTACAGTGCACTTTAAATTTAAAATTTTAATGAATCTTAAATTTCTTAATAAATGATATCTAGATTTCTAGATTTAGATTTATATGATGAAGATGTAATCTTCCTAAACATTAAAAAATTAAAAAAGATAAACTATATATATCCGAGTGAAAGTTTACTTAGAAGTTATATAGATAAAAACAAAATCATTAGATAAAGAAAATTAGTTATTTTTACTTTAAATGTATAGCGATTGACTTGATAATTCTAAATTGATATATTAATTTAATTATATTTTAATATTTTATTTTTATTTTTATTTGGATATATAGTATTTCACATAAAATAAAAATGACATATCGATTTATTTAAATTATCAACCAAATGACCCCTTTCATGATGGCTGAATTGCGGAATAGTCTCCATGAAAGGTACCTGTACTGAGGAACAATGCAATATCTTCAAAGTAGTTGGAAATAGCTTCAATTCTCAACAAGTAAGCATCCAGAATTTTATCATCTACATATTCTCCTCATTCTCCATATTCGAACCGAGATAAGTGATCAGGTCATACGTTGAGCTTTCTCGCCTTTACCACAACATCAAAATCAAACTCCTGGAATAGGAGAAATTTTCCATAAATAATGGCCATCTTCTAGGACTCTGCTAGTTTCCTTTTGTAATATAGGCCAAATCAAAGATTTTATTGTTTTGTGAGGAGAAGTCACGAAATCATGAGCTTTTAAGGGGTTAAAAATTCTAATCAGAAAATTTTTAATGACACAGGAGTTGCTCATTGCCATCGGAAAACAACACGAAATAAATTTAAAAAATTAATGAAAATTAATAAAATAAATAACAAACATAAAATTATAATGAATGACACGGTGTTGCAACTATCCAGGCAGATAGGAACACAAATAAAATAAATAATAAACATAAAATTAAAAAGAATAAAAGAACGTGTATGGACAACACACAAGGGTTGCATGTAGCCCAGGTGCCCCACCCCGACTTAGCTAAGCATCTAACCCAAGTTAGTAATTTATTCGCATGGAGTGCGTCATATTACTTTTGGACTTGGATCAATTTGGGACTGGGAAAGCGTTGGAAATGTAACCACAAAAATCAATCCTATCTATGACATTTTGTTGGGTAGAACACAACAAATTACTGAAATCAAACTTGTCTGAGATTTTGTTGGGAAGAACACACAAAATAGAGAAACTACGAGCACAAAAATAAAGCTCATACTATGTTATCGAACGAAGCCTTGCTGGCTTCTTCTGCAAAAACCAAAATATTTCTGATCAATAATACAACACGATACAAAACTCATATAAAAAATTATGTCCAACTCTTCCTCACCTTGCAAAACCAACTTGTAGGCATCTTGAGAGGCAACATTCAGAGCACCAATCTGAGCAAAAACCACACACCCAAAACCAGCATCATAATCATCTACACAAACATCAGAAGGGAAGAAAAAAATGAAAAAGGAAAATAAAGTGAAGCGTGTACTTACCCCATCCACTTTGATAAAACCATCAACCACCTTGTTGAGAAGAGGATGGCCCAAGTCCACCAGAGGATCCATGTTTGGACCATCAAACAGAACACTATCTCTTGGCTTCTCCATTGCCATAACCTTTTTCTTCAAAGTCTGTGGATTATTCTAATACCCTACAAACCATAACACAATTACTGAACTCATAATTTTTTCATACCACAATACAAACAACTCACTGGATCATAATAAAACGGTCAAGAAAATCATGGTAATCATGGTTGAAATTCATAGGGAATGATGAATGTCATAGGGAATGATGAATATCAAGTAGCAGAATGTGTGTGTGAAGGCTAGATTGTAAGTGGAGCTTTTTGAGAGTGAACAAGAGATGAGAACCCGTATTAGTAATGTGGCAATCAGTTTGGGCCACACTGCACACATCTAATGACCGACCTAAGTTTCAAACTTTGCTTCAACCATCCTACTTAGGATAACATGATATTGCATCAATAGTTCACTGTTACTATATGCACACATCTAATGACCAACCTAAGTTTCGAACTTTGCTTCAACCAGCCTACTTAGGATAACATGATATTGCCTCAATAGTTCACTGTTAGTATATCAGAAACACTCTCATAAAATATTTCACCTAAGTCTCTATGGGATCAATATCTAGCACAAAATGTATGAGGTAGAGGCAACTCGAATTCTTCACCTCTCAGTAAAATATGTTACGGGTGGATGTCTTCCATATCTCAAAGAGATATAATAGCAAAGCATTTTCCATGGTAATTTAATGATTTAGAATGGGTATATATGTTTCGCTAATATATAATATTTTCACCTGTAATTTTTCTTGTAAACTTCATTGAGTTATATGGGTATATGAGCTAATTGAATTGAACAAGGTTATTTCAAGCAAATTAAATTAAATTAGAGAATTTTAGGGTTTATATTTACAATAAAATTGACCGATAGAACTTTGTTTCAACCAGCCTATTTAGGATAAGATGATATTGTGTTAATATTTTTGCATCGGGAAACGTGAAGGCTGCAATAAGACCTCAATTGTTTTCCGAACCAAAAAATTTGCTTAAAAGTTTGTTCAATGAAATTGGGAGCATTAAACATAGGTTAAAATACCAAAACACTGCAAAAAAAATTGGTAAAAGTATAAACTAATGCTCGGTCAATGATGGATCGATCGATCACTTATAGTCCGAAGCAAGGACTAACAATAATAATAATAATAATAATAATAATAATAAATTTAAAATATAAAATTATAATGTAATTGTATAATTATTAATACTTAATAATTTAGTTTTAGATAATTTTATTTATATCTGCTCACTCACGACGTCTATTTTTGTAAATTTGGGAAAAGACATTTCTGAAATTACATTGCATTGTCAATTGTATCTTTTACTTTGAAATAACGATTCATATCAGTGAATTAGTTGAAAAATTGTGGAGTTTTTTTTTAATGAACCCAATTTTTGGTACTTCAAAGTGAGTCCACCCCAATCCTAAACAATAATGAGAAGTTATAAAGTAATTGTAGAGCTATTAACTATTAATATTTAATAATTTAGTTTTGGATAATTTTGTTTATGTGGGGTCTTAAATTTTGGTATGATATTTTGGTTACTACAACAATTTAGTCACATTTCATACGTATTTAGTTCTTAATAAATAAATGAGTTTTTTCAAATCATATTGCATTGTCTACATTATCTCTTCCATGATAAGATTTGATAATTTCAAATAATAATTACATAAAAGTGGATTGATAAAAAAAATGTAGAAAATCTGTGAAGAGTTTCTATGCAACCCAACATTTAGAACTTCACCTCCATGATGAGATTTGATAATTTCAAATAATAATTATATAAAAGTGAATTGATAAAAAAAATTAGAAAATCTGTGAAGAGTTTCTATGCAACCCAACATTTAGAACTTCAAAGTCCGTCCATCTGCAAGGGATTGCAATTCAAAATAACAATTATAACCTAATAGTATAGTTATTAATGTTTAAAAATTTAGTTTTACATAATTTTATTCATATTATTAGTTCATGATGTCTATTTTTATAAGTCTCACAATTTTTGGTATGCTATTTTCGTCCCTAAGGTCTTTAGAAACGTCATATTTGATATATATTTAGCTCTTAATAAACTAAACAAATTAAATTGTTGCATTGCCCATATTATCTTTTCGCTGGTGTGATTTGATAATTTGAAATAATAATTATATTGAAACTTTGTGGAAAACCTGTAAACTTTCAAAGTGAATTCATCTTCCGGAGATGACAAATCACAATGAGTTATAAGGTAATTGTAAAGCCATTAATATTCAATAATTTAGTTTTAGATACATGTATGCTCCTATTTCCATTTTTATCAATCTAGCTAATTTTGGTATGACATTTTCGTCAATGCAGCGCTTTAAAAAGTTATATTTGATATGTATTTAGCTTTTAGTAAACCATATTCCTCAGATTTTATTGCAATGTCCATCGGATCACTGACATGGTGGGATTTGACAATTTGAAATTATTGTTCCATACAAGTGAATTGTTTGAAAAAATGTGAAAAACGTGTGAGGAGGTTTTTAAGACTTCAAGTGAATCCATTTTCAGATGTCACAATTCACAATGAGGAGTTATAAGGTAATTGTAGAATTATTAATATTTAATAATTTAGTTTTACTTAATTTTATTCATGTAGTTTCATGATGCCCATTTTCGTAAATCTGTGTAATTTTTGCATGATATTTTAGTCTTTTCACCACTTTAAAAAATGACAAAATAAATAATCATCATAAATATAAACTGGTTGGTGGTAAGGTAAGTTGTAATTACCATAAATAAAATGGTAAAAAATCTTTATAAATGATCATATTATTCCAAGCGATCAAATTAAATTAATGAAAGAGACTCAAAAGGTAAAGGAGGCAATATGGGAAATCATTAGAAATATAAAAGTTCTTATTAGAGATAGAGACCAAAATAATAGTGATAAATAGGAATTGGGAACACTCTAGATCCTCTTGGAGTAAAGGTCATATGTGAAGCTCCGTCTCTAGTGATATTGATCTTGTTTTCTTAGTTGAAACTTGGGAGCATGATGAATCAAAGGTCCCCCACATAGATGGAGTTTCTCTCATAGAAATTTTAGTAGAATAAATTGTAAGATAAAAAAAATTATTTCTCCTCTCAGTGAGATTCATAAGATTGACCCCCATACATTTTGATAGAAATTTTTGGCTTTCATGCCAATAGGATTGATCATGTAATTTGATATTTTGATCTTATCAACTCAACCTCCTATAATAAACACAACATTGATAAGAACCACCCCATGAATATCTTATAATAGGATATTCATAGTCCAAGGAATGAAGGTAATATAATCTTGCTAGGGGACTTCAATGCTAGTGTAGCTACTAACCAAGCCATTCTCATAAGTAATAACTCTCACCCTAATCCCATCACATTAAATGAGCACTTTGAATGATCTAGTAGATTCAAAAGAAATTCTTAATACCTAACTAGGAACTTATTTGGTATCGAACCAATTAAGCTATGTAATTCCTAAGACCTGAAAATTTATAATGGAATTAATAAGTGGCCAACTTCCAATCACATGACTTGTGTTCATGGGCTTGTTGGTAGTGTCTTTTATTATGCCATATATGATACCTCATAAACACCCTCCAACATCAATTTTACCATATACCTCTAAGCTTAACTCTAAACCTTGACATTTACACAAGTCACATGCAATAGGATTGTGATACTCACGCACATTTTTTTTTAAATATGTAAAATGGATCTCTTCCTAAAGGATTTAAATATTGATTTAGGTTGCTTAATGTATAATAGTAGAATTGATCACATCTACCACAATTTTACTACAACCCTTTTCACTAGCATTAACATGTTCTTTACGGAGGTGTCTTACAAAAAGAATAATAGAACTTCCAACCATTTCTATTATAATGATTATAAAATTACCAAGGAAGCATTTGGAGATTATCCTAATGAAACCATCAAGATGGAAAAAATAAATATGGATAAATATCTTACTAAAACCAAGAAAATTTCCTTCAAAAATAGGAGGCAAGAGCATCTTCTTGACCTTTTAAAGCTAATACCATAAAGTTTTGGAGGAAAAATATTTTTTGTAAAAAAACCATTAAAGAATTAGTATATCTATGTTAAGAATATTTGTGATTTTCTTAACGCTATGGGAAACATCTTCAACACTACTATAGAGTACAATATCTTCTCTTTACAGAACATTGATTTCAGCATTAAGCAAATAACTAATGGGAATGCTAGGGATATTGAAGGCTACCAAGTTGAAATTACCAAAGTGGGAAGGTACGCCCTCCTCCTTCATATACATAATATCCTCATTATGGTAGTGAAATAAGGCTTCCCTTAGCCTTGGACACGAAGCCTTATTTTTCCTCTCTATAAAAGTGGGGATAAAAACATTACCTCTAACTACAAGACCATTATGATTATCAACATTTTACCCGAGCTATATGGACTCATGGAAAACAAGATTAACTCTTTCCTTGAAATCCATGGTATAAGAGCGAAAGGACAAGCTAGATTTATGAGATATCACTCACCCATAGAAAACCTTGGTACCGTTAGGATAATTGTAGAGAAACATCTCAATAATAAGAATGATCTTTTTTTCTATTTTGTTGAATTCAGAAAAGATTTTGATGCCATTCCTCAGGATAAGATACGCTAAGAGCCTATAATGGATAATGGTTCCTCTCGAGCTCAAAGCAATTATGACTAGGCTATAAGAGAATGTTATTTCCAATCTGAAGTCCACTGAGGCTGTTGAGAAATCTAGGGTAGCTAGATAGTTGATTTCTCTTTTTTTGATAACTACTTCTGATATATTTTTACTTATCTTGAATAGATTCTTATTTGACATGATTATTATTGATTTCTTATCATCAAGCAACTTCCAAACAATAAATAACAATGAGTCAAGAGGACACAAGATATAGGATATCATCTAGGGTGAAAATCTCTCCACTCGACAGGAAAGCCAACAAGAATTCTTCTCTTATTATATAATATTCAATTGAAGAACTCGAGGACCTAAGAACCTTCACCAAGACTCATCCAAAGCCAATTCAACCACCCTTCTTGATTTTCACAACTTCCTGCAGCAAACTTCAACCTTCGAGCAACTTCGACCTTGTAGATTCACAACTTCCATGTTCAGGCAACTTGACAACTTCAACATTGCAGCTTTACATCTTCAACCTCGAAGAAGCTTCATATCTTCAACTTTGAACCTTCACAACTTTGACCTAGAAACTTCTTCACATCTTCAACTTGGAATCGACATCACAACTTCGACCTAGAAGCATCTTCACAACATCGATGTATGTTCACATCTTTGATCCAGCTTCATAATTTCATATTACCCAGTAACTATAGAAACCATAACAAAAGAGAGAGAGACACCCAAAACTTCAATATTTTTCTTCTATCTCTTCTTCATCCTTTTCTAGCTTCTATCTTGGGGAGATCAAACTTTCCTGAGATTATATCTAAATAAGGTTAAGTTCCTCCTTATATATACAATTTTGAGGGGTACAAATTGTATGTTTAGGCCAACTTGTCCCTTCATGCAGGTCGACTTGATATTTGCGTGCCATGACAAGGTCTTAAAGGGTCTTATGACATTTTTTGACTAAAATATTTTTTCTTTAAAATATGTAACATTACCCAAATGGGTCTTCAATACATAAAAATGACTCAATTAACTTTATGACAAACATAGAAGCACTCAATGGGTGCTTTACCTAAAAAAATTTCTCTTCAGCATAAAACCCATGCCTGAAGAATGAACCTAGTTACATATTTCAATGCTATGTCTTAACTACGAAGGTATTCATAACATACAAGGTTCTTGGACATTCTCAATATGAAGAATTCTCATAAGAAGAGTCACATTGGTAACCCATTTGTTCAACATCATATCAACCTGCAATGGCACACAGAAAGGCCTCGACTAATGGATCTATCTCTCCACAACATCAGAGAACAATGTTTGTGAAACCAATGACTTATAGAAACCATATTCATTGTCTCTAAAGGAACATACCCCACCGAGGATTTCGCAGGGTACGTTCTCTTAGGAGTATTCTTATCCTGGATTCCTAGTCCTCAAAGAATATTGGTCCTCCATGACTAATATTATCTTGGATGCCCTGCCACATCCTTAATGAGTATTAGATTCGAGATGCTTACCGAATCCTCCATTTTTCTTCCAAAGTGAAGACAAGAATGATGTGTATATATCTCCCTCTCAACTAGGGAGGATCTATCCATTCCTATGAAGGAATGTATCCATTCCTATGAAGGAATATACCCATTCCTATAAAATAAATGTACCTAAGCTCCCTATTATCCAGGAAATTTTCCAAGCTCCTTCTTAACTAGAGAATTACTTCTAGTAGATTTCTGCTGTAGGTGGAGATCATGGGACTATTATCTACTTTTTGGGCTCCTTATCTCGATGTCATGAAGTTCATCTTCAACATTATCGAGCCTTCACCTTTTTGGAACTCTTTGTAAGGCATCGACCATCCATCCTTTTCCTTCATGAACCATGTCAAACATGTCATCTTTCGTTTCATTAGAAAGTGATATACTCGACTATATTTGGCTTTTCTTCATACAACTACCTTTTCCACATCATGCACCTTCAGGGTCTTCAACACCAGCACACGAGTACTAGTTTTACGTGGAATCCAAAACTCTATTTCAGTAGCCTTGTATCATCTGATCCATATATTGTTCAAAATTAAAAAATTAACATCAAATAAATATTACATTTTGCAATGGTCGTTCATCATAACATGTACTTGTTGCAATATAAAAATCATACATACATATCGAGACGTCACAAGATATTTAATTTCATGGGTCTCCTTCCTTTCCAGACTTCATCAGAGTCTTTATACATTTTCCATGGATATTTCATTGTCAATTCTTCTATTTATTGGATGTTGATTTCTTTTTATATGTGACCATGGTTTCATATTTCACAATATATTTTTTCTTTCTTGACATATTTATCCCTAGGAAGTCCCATTCATAGTTCCTTCATCTTTGTCAACCACATCAATTTACGTACGAGGACATATTATGTTAATTTCATCTTTTCAATATGTGAATCATCCCTTCATGCATGTTTTCTATGGAATATATCCCTTTTCTTCGACCATGCTCATGAGGTAGAGAACTCACCCATGTCATCCGGAATTATATGATGACATCACTTAATTTATAAAACATATGCATATATACCTCTTTTCTTCTTTTGGTCATCTAGGCTTCCTTTAGTAACTTCATTTCCTTGATTGAGAGTACTTCAACAATCTTGACATGATGGATTCCCTTTTCATCCTACCATCATTCTTCCAAACAATAAATCCCATACAAGGTGAAATTCCTAGCAAGACAATTTCTTCCTCCAAGAGAGGTGAACCTTTGAAACAAGATTCTGATAGAGGATCTTCACTATCCTCATCCTGCAAATTCTCCTTCGTACTAATTTATGGTGAGATCTACACTAGATGACTTTATTCTACCCATAGTACTATTTTTGCTTCTAATGAGGTTAGCCATACCTACTTCCTTCATATGATGACTGCTACATCAATATAGACTTCTACTTCAAACATTCTTTCAAGATTTTCTAATGATATTATGAGCTCTTTCTTCAATGGCACGCTTCTAGTATGATGCCATCTTATACTAACATGCATCTCATCATGATTATTCTCATCTTAAATGCCATGGTGGAGGTATTTTCAACTCCTACTTCTCCTTGCTATGTATTGGACAAACCCTAATAGTGAATATCTATCCCTTTGGATTTCTTGTCATCATGTTCTTCCACTTCTTCAATGATATGAGCATCATTTCTTTCCTTCCTCTTGTTTTCCTTATTGAATTTCGGAAAATCTCTCTTATAACAACCATATTGTTGACAATCATAACATTGGATCTTTAACATATTCTTTTTCTTTTTTTGAGGATCAAATTTTGCAAACTTTCCTTTTCTTTTAGCCATGGTAGGAAATTATTGAAATTGTTTGCTTGATCCTACATCACTTTGTCCACTGACAATACTAAAATCAATACAATGATTCAAATAACCAATTTATATTTAAACTACAAAAAGCATTTCCAAAGAAATGATCAATGAATCATGTCATAATTGAAATAACAGAAATTTACAAAAAGAACGACTCATTCAAAAAGTAATATTCCTAACTAAATGTTTCTCCTAAAATTATTTGTATATATTACTACAAAGCATTCATTTATTAATATAAAATTTGTTATATTTAGTTTTCATATATCAATATAAAAATAGTTTATTTCTTTTTTTTAGGAAGATTATGAAAATTCAAAAGGATTAATGAGTTGACTTTCGAAACATGTTTAGTGGGAATGTCCAAAAAAATGTACAAAGATATGGTTAAACAAATAGGCATATTTCCATCACAAGAGGGTTCATCTCAACAACAACGAGTTTCAATGTATGTAATCACTGATTTTTTCTATTGAGTATAAATAAACAATTAATTTAGCGTTGAATATTAATTTTCAAGTATTTTCTTAGAGGAAAGAGAACAAAATGGAACCCATTCAGCGCATAAGATAGGACGACAACGAAGAAATGGGTTGATAACAAAGTTTGTAAGTAATTGTTAATATTTCCTTATAACACCTTAAGGTTCCATTTTGTATATTTTAAGTTTTTTTACAACAACCATCCTTGAATGTCTTCAAATAGGCACTAACATACAAAGAAGAGTCGTTGGAAGAATTGATTGATATTATGTTAAATATGGCTTGTAACTCTATGTTGACATATAAAAAATTAATTGTGGAATTTGTAGGTATATATGTTGTTTTAGTTCTCTGAGTTTGTAATTAATAGAACAAAAGCACCTTTATATTAAATATATGATTTATTATGGGGTATAAAACTTGCACGAAACAAAGTATGGAACCGTGCCAACAAAAGTGTTATTGAGAGAAGGCATGAGATTTGGGTTTGAAAGAATGTGTATAGTTGAGGACTCAATTCTTGCTATAGAACATTATTTTTCAATATTCATCGGTGTGTATTATTTACTTCAATTTTCATTATTGTCACCAATGTATTTACGGTCATTACATTTTATTTTATGTTTTTATATGTGACTTGAAGAAGACGAAAACAATCGATGAAATCAATAAAGCATTTGTCTAGATAACCCAAGTCATGGATGTAGATCAAGCCCTTCCAAGAGCTCCAATGAATAATGATGACCTATTCGTATATCAATGCAAGTTGTTGTATTTTTTAGGATAATTGTCTCTAGAAATCAGACATTTTGTTTAATGTAATGGACATAATGTATCAATTGAAAGATAAGGGGTTACCAATAACTATCCCAATTTTTATGAAAAAGAGCCTCATATTCATATGTAATAAAATACATTTTAATTTATTGTATTAAGTTGTCTATGTCAATTTGAAATATTATTCAACTATTTAAATATATGGATGATTACATATTATAATGAAGAGATGAGAAATCTGATGATATAAAAATTAATCTAAACATCATATACAAATCAAGTAATCAAAATTTAATTGATCTGAATAATATTTTAAGATATATGTCAATTTTTCGATCAATAATAGATTTAAAAAATCAAAAAAATCAGAACAATTAAATAGTCACAATTCGACGTTACTAAAAAAGAGAAAATAGATACTACGACATTGTATATTAATCCGCACCACTATGAATACAAGATTTTCAACAGTGATATGTGTAATAACAAAAATTGGTACCTCAGTGCATTCGCACATACAAAATCTCAATGTGTGTGTAAAGTCAATACACGTCGTGAAGATATATATTTCATGCACTAGTGTGATTCACCTATAAAACACAAGTGCATCATTATTGTTAATGCACTAATTCATTAGATTACGTAAAAGCACCTATACTACAAGATTTTTTTGCCTACCCAAATGCCTTTTGTGAAGAGTACAACATGAGGGATTTCTCAAACACATAAGCATTGGGGCATTATACTTTTCATAGATCCGTGTTGTTTGTGTTTAATGCCTCATTTCATGTTATCATTGATTGTATGAATCAATTCATTGTTACTATTAAAGCGCAAGAGTAGTGCCAATATGATATGATGGTACAAGTTGTGATCATGACAACAAATTTCATATTACGATATTTCTTACAACTCAGTGATATATTATAATGGATCCAGTTTGAAAATGAGATGAAATATAGTTCCACATGGAAGTTAAAGGAGGTAGGAGCCTCAATTATGTTGGAGACTAAAGTGGGTTGGAACTTATTAATTTCTATTGTTGGAGCCTAGTGGAAATACGACCTTATTCATTCTTGAGGTTGGAGCCTCAAACAACATGTAGCCTAATGTGAGGAACCGCTTCGTAAGGGTGGTGCCTCAATTAGGTTGTAGCATACTAAAAGTGGTAGCTTATATTTTTTGTGGTATTTACCTCCAACAAATTAGGGCCTACAAACTAATATAGTGAATTGAAGATTAAGAATAAGACACATGGTAGTTTTTTTGGGTGGTGCCTCAATTAGGTTGTAGCCTACTACAAGTGATAGATTACATTTTTTTGTGGTAGTTACCTCCAACAAGTCTGGGCCTACAAATTAATGTATTGAATTGAAGATTAAGAAGAAGGATTGTAGTTTTCTCATATATGGCTTTCAACCTTAAAATTTGTGTCTCTTTTTGGTGTGATGGCATCTTCACATGTTACCGACATGATGATGCATCTTTATAACTGATGATATGATTTTTAAGATTCATCGTTATGTGATTGTATAATTAAGAAAGTATATGAAAACATGAAATTGAAATCACACTAATTCCCCACTGATTTAGTGCTTCTAGTGCTCCCTCCCCACTCTCAATGTAACCTTTGAGCCAACAATACTATAAGGAAATAGAGACTTTAAATAGAAAAATACATATAATGTCAACTTGAAAACACAAAGCCTATTAAAACATGTACTATTATACAATACAATTTGGTAGAAGATGTTTTAGCATAATGATACAGATAAATTTACAAATAATTTTGAGAAAATAGAAATTTAGAGTTGAACAAACAAAAGCACTTTAGCAATTAAAAATTAGAAAAAAAATATTATCTTGATTTGAAAAGTACATAATATAATCATAATCACAAATATATAAATATTTCTGGATTTTAATTTTTTTTAATTTAGAAAAAGATATAATATTTCTATAATTATATAAATTATTGTAATATGAAAATTAATTAATTAATTTATTTTTATTTTATTTTATTTTCCTTTTTATTTCTTTCACTATATTAGCATATTACTTATTCAACAACCAGAAAAATGGCAAAAATAAATAGAGATAAAATTATACACATCAACTTTCATTATGGATCAATTCAAAAAAGCTTATTATACAAATTTATATACTTTAAATGATCTATTTTTATGTAATGGAAATCTCTCACTTTTATATGTTTTAATTTTCTTTTATTAAATTGTAAAAGAATTTTAAAATGTCAAAATAAAAAATTAAAGTAAATTTATTTTTTATGTAATGGAATTTTCACTTTAAAATGCTTTTATATTTGTAAAAGAATTTTAAAATGTCAAAATAAAAATTAAAGTAAATTTATTTTTTACATAATGAAATTTTTTCACTTTAAAATACTGTTATATTTTTAATTTTCTCATATTAGATTGTAAAAGAGTTGAGTTTTTAAATCTCATAAATTTTTAATTTCCTCATATTAAATTGTAAAAAAGTTGTAATTGTCAAAATAAAAATTAAAATAGATTTATTGAAATGTTTTGTTTTAAACCTAGTTTTTATTTTATTTTATTAGATTATAAAAGAAATTGTATTAAAAAAAAACATGAAAGGTATGTTCATCAGAATATATATATTTTTAAATATAATTTTGGTCATTTCAATCCGCTTACATTAAATTATAAACCGTTTTTAAAAGCAAATTTGTTGGTGGGCTTTATTGAAACTCATTTAAATTCAATATTATTACTTTTTCCAATTAAATTTATGTCTTACATACAACTTCTTAACACAAGTTTAAACGTTACTAATCCATATGAATAATAAAAATGTTTGCTACCTTGGCTTCATAACGCAGTCCCGAAAAAAGTTAATAGGAAACACAATTGAAATTATAATAATTCATTTCGACTTGCTCTGCAGCTGGCAAAACTGACCATCAAATTAGTACACCGCATAATTTGGTTGCCCAAATACACTCCGTTCTGAACCTTTTAAGGTAAGCCATGACAGAACCCAACGATATAACTCAAATGAGGATGGGAAAACTAAATTCCTCACATTCCTCCCACACGTCAGTGTTGGGAGGATTAAACGGTGTGCTACACTGGCGCACATATCCAGAATTTCGAGGAAAGTTACATGTAATCCTTGTATCCAGCTGCCGGTAATTACTCTCTCGTATTATCTGCAGAATCACGTGCATTACCAGACAAAAGTAAACTAAGTCAAAGCGATCGGAGATGATAAACTAATTTGTTTAATATAAGTTTAAGATCTAAATTTAACAAAAGTGAAAAAAGACGTACCTCCACACGAATGCGAATTTTCTGGTGTCCGATTTCCCCGAAACTCGTGAATTTCTGTTCAATCTGGGAGGCCAAAATGTTCGGCGGTAGGTTCTCCATATAAACCGAAGGATTCCCATCGTCATCTGCATCCGCACAAATTTTAAATTTAGATTTATATTCCGTAAGATTAAATTGAGAGTTATATTCCGTAAGATTGAGGCCAGGGATTACTTATTAAATCACATTATGCTGAAAATCAAACAGCCGAGACTCAAAGAAAGATTTACCAAATTTATTTACGAAACTAGTAACCTGTACGATCTTGAGGGAGAGAATGCCGAGATTCCTCATGATCATAGCAGCCTGAGGGTACCGATATGCAGCAGCCCATAGAACGATTCTCCTGGGTGCAACAGCTTTCAGATTTAGAGTTTTTTAATACTGAAAAAAAATTCAAGTTATAACATGAGTGAATGAAGCAATGGTTGGGCCTCATGTATAACACACAATTTATATGGAACTGTTGTCCGTTGCCTATCCGTTACATTAAATCGTAGTGGCTGCCTGCATTCCACATGCAATCACGAGCTCAACCCGCAAATTGTGATGAGTGCATCCATGCTCGAGCATATAATGCCAAGGAATTACATCCATAAACTAAGGCTCCACGTGTTCATGGTCAACAAATGGCGGCGATGGGCAAGTGGGATTTTTATTACTCTGCCAGAAAACAATAAGGAAATTTGGGCCAGTTTCAAATTTCTCATAAAATAATAAGGAAATTTAGATTAGATTTTGATAAACTTAGCTAGAATTTGGGAAATAGCGTTACAGCGAATTGTGGATACTACGAAAGATGTTTGATAATATTGAATCTATTCTACCATTAAATATAAAATTCAATCAAACTCTCAAATCTTTCAACCAATCAAACTCTGAGATATTTTCAGCAATCAAACAGATTCCACCACTTTTTACAGTCCAGGTCAACTTACCCTCTAAACAAACTCTACTAAGATTTTTATATTATTATCCTCCTTATCTTACTCATTGTGAATCGAGGTCGACGCTAATTAAGATTCTATGTAATGGAAAGGAGCCACCCAATTTACTGCTTAACAATATTATTGTAATGACTGGATAATTTATGTGAATAAATCTTCTGTTTTATTATTGTAGTTAAATATGGAACAGAAATTATTATTTTTCTTGAAAAATGATTTGAATATTATTAATTCAAAAGTTGAGTACAAATTGACTAATTACACATAATAACATTTTGTGAGGAAGTTATTCTCTTTTCTCGCCAGATTTAAAGAAAAAGAAACAGTTGCTAACAAGGGAAAAACCCTAACTGCTTTTCCTATTTCCATAGAAAAAGAGAAAAAGGAAAAGGACCGGGTTGTTAAGGAACAAACGGGAAAAAGGAAGGCACTGAGGAAGAAAAGAGGGTGCTAAGTCTCGTAAGGACCAGATAGCATAGGCACAAGTGGTGCATTATATTGCTCAAGACAGTGGTCTGCCAAATGAGCTTGGGGGGAGATTCAGTCTGGTTGACTAATCTCGTGGTTGGGAGGAGAACAAGCAACAGATTAATTTTCTCTATCCTGGAGAAGTACAGAAGAATGTAAGCGTAGCAGTACAGGTAAGTACAGTTACCTTTTTATATTTTAAAGATACATCCATGTTCTTGAAAATATTATCCAGACTGTAAGTTAAGATATAGGATATCCTCATAAATAATCCTAGCATGTCAAAAGGAAATAAGTATATGCTGCGAGGACGCAGAAAACAAATTAAATGCAAGAGACTAAATCATTAAATAAAACCTGAGTGGACGACTCAACGGACTGGGTCGGTCTCAGCATTATTCGAATTCAAGAAAACAACCTTCATAATTCACACCATATATTGAAGGGATTACATATTAAGGAGGCAGAAAGGAATCATTACATGCATAACAGTGATGAAATAAGCAAATAAAGAAAATGAAAACAGACGGGTGGAGTAGCACAATACTATATAATGACAAGATTCGGTGGGACTTGTGTGCGTATGGTTGTGCACACAATAGTCTAACCAACCGAGACATTACTTGGTGAAATAAAATTTATATTCTTTTCTGCGAAAATGAAAGACAGAGTATCCATGCACATTGGCAAATGATCCATAGCAACGAGCAAATCTATTTAAACCTTCATAAAGGGACGAGTTTACTCGAATATAAAAACAATGAAAATATGAGGTTGCGAACATTTAGAAAACCTTGAAAAGATTCCGGATAATCATGTATGGAAAACCATGTAAACATTAGAGTTAAATTTCCTGAAGAAAACAAAAGAAATTCATATCCAATAAACTATTTTTACATTCTGTAGCAAAACCATATAGGCGACCATAAGAGCGGTTAAAAAAAAGGACAAATTGTCGAGACCCAAAGCTATAAGAATAGTAACAGTCAAGAAGTAGCCACTGTTTCCGGCGCCGAGGCCATCAAGGGTCGCATCTGGACATTATATGCTCAAACAATAACAGAACGACTAAATAATGTACATTCCAGTTACAGCGAGCAGCCATACCAACATTCATAGATTAACTCTAAGTATTATAACGACAAACTCAAATATACACTATTTCTAGAGCAAAATCATGCAAAAGTAATGGATTAAATAAACCTTGCCGGGTCTTAACACAGACGTAAAGGTAGAAAAAGAATCTCAGTGTTTATACATAAAAGGAGAACCCATAAATTCCATATATGCTCGGAACAGAGCTATGTTCATACTGTACAAACTAACAGCAAGATAAATATTCATATTCATGCTAAATGTTCAAAGGTGCAACCGGGCTGAGTCATAAACACAGTAGTTCACCAATAAACCTTCCTTACAGTATCAACAATAGAACTGCTAACCAGAAGTCTAATTATCGTGACAAATACATTTAGAGTTTATCAACATAAAATTAGGAGTCCTGTTCAAGGCACGAAAGTATTGCAGCAGCCTTGAGGACCTATAAGGGCAGAATCCCGGCTTTGAGCTATGGATGGTGCCCTCAGATAAGCAAAGCAATAATCACTCAAACTTTCCAACAGAAAGCAGTAAAATCACCTGACAGTAAGGATGAGAAATTAACGCTCACTTCCGGTGTCATCTTATATATTTAAATCCTACGCTAAGGGTCACAGAGCTTACTTGTGAGACAGTTCCTTGAAGGTTAACCCCCGGCTGCGGCGTAACCCATCGAACCCTGTCAAATAACCATTATGGATGAGCAAGTAAACTTCGGAAAACAAATTCTTCAGAACTCTGTAAATTCAGGGCGAAGCGCCAAGAGATTACACTACCTTCTGGGCACAAAGGCATACCCAAAACTCCAGTATTGAAGCCTACGGCGAATGTCTACAGGCGAATTGCCATAGTCGGTGGTGAGTGAACAGAACCTCGGAAAACAACTTCCCCGATAGCATATAAACTCCATAACCCTAAAAGCCACTATATAGTTGGCAATCGAACCATAGCCGTTCGATCAAGGATTTGGGAGCACCGCCGTTGATCTCATCTGTAATCCCGAGGAGATCGAGGCTGGACTGCAACATTAAATTCCTCTACTAGCTTATGAGATCGATATCCGGATCGAGTGGAACATCTCAAGGCATGTCCAGTTGTCCACCTCTTCGTTAAGGAGCATTAAAGATTCAATTTGTGTTAGGTGTACGTTGACTGCGTAGGGGTGCTGGACACCATCGAATCCTACGCTAAATGTGGTGAACGTTAAACGACAATGCATATATATAAACTTCGTCATAGTTCATAGGGGTATGGTAATACCATACATAAGTATATAATTAATAAACCCTTTTATGAACGAGAGGTGTAACAATATACCATTCAATATGTGTAAAGTCAATAATATTTTTTTTTTTATGGTGGATAATTAAGTACTTGTATTTGGGTTGTGACATGTGGTATCAGAGCTAGGTTACAAAACTGAGGCCTCTGGATAAAGATAGAAATGACATGTAGAGACATTTTATAAAATATTAAAACATTTAGTAGTATGGTAAGATCTTCTTCATCATTACCCTTTCAATTTTTTTTATGAGGAAGTACACGATCAGGAGTTTCAGAAACTGCAGCATGAGGAGAGCAGATAATTCAACTCAACAACCTGTGATGGGACAGGGAGCACCTGGCCCCGAAAATAATCCTGAACTGTGGGTACAACTTGGGGAAGAGGCTAGAGTTACAAATCAAGCCATTCTCGAAACGATACAGGAGCTTAAGAACGAGATGGCTAGACTACGGGAAGACAATGCTCGACTAACGATGGAACAAGAAAGAATTCTGAAAAGTTTGTCTGATAGACAGAATCAACCACCAGTTAATCCTAGCAGGGAGCAGCAGAGGATGTCCGAAGAACAGAACCACCATATACCCCCTGAAAGATCGGAGGAGCAAGAGGAACGTTTCGATAATGTATTTGGACAACAAACTTCGAAAAGGCAAAGGGTGGAACTGCAAGGGGAATTCTGCAAAATTAAACCACCACATTTTTATAGAGAACAAGAAGAAGCAGCTGAAGCATGGTTAATCAACATGAACAAGTATTTTCTGCTCTATGAATATGACCACAATTTTAAAGCACGATTGGCTATTTTTCAACTACAGGGAAAGGCCACCTTATGGTGGGAGGAAGTGAAGATCGTAAAAGGAGTTACTGAGCAGACCATTACCTGGGATAACTTTCAAAGATATTTTAAGGAGAGGTATTTAACTGAATGCTTCTACGATGAAAAGCCAAGAGAGTTCCATGATCTGCGATTGGGGCAGCAGACTATGGATGAATTCATCACCCATTTTACTTCCTTACTCCGCTATGCGCCATATATAAGGGAGGCAAAAGCAAAGGTACAACGATTTGTTAGCAGCTTACCGCCATACATGCGGGAAAGGATTGAATTTGACAATCCAAAATCAATGGACGAGGTAATCCGTCAGGCCAGAATCTATTATCAACAAAGCAAACAAAAAGGGGAAGCTGCTAGCAGAAAATGGAATGAGAAAAAGATCTTTAAGTCAATCGGAAATAACAAAGGGAATCACAGGAGTGGAAGTAAGGGGAATAGCAAGGAACTAAACAATAGAACTACAGCAAGAACTACGTCCAAATTTAGGCCTACAAATGAGTCTAAAGTCAGCGAACAGCATGCACGGTTGGAGAGTGAAGGGCCAGTAAGACCCCCAGTGCAATGCTGGGGTTGTGGGGGACCCCATTACATTAAAAATTGTCCAAAGCGAAAGGGGACTAAATAGTTATCCCAAATTCATGAAGCCTCAACAGTCGGCGAAGTAGGACGCAGTGTACCCAGGATTAATGCGGCTTTGGAAGACCGTCAGGCCGAATACCAGCCAACCATGGTCGAATTCGAAGGTAAGATCTCATACCTTACTATAGCTATTTTAATTGACCCCGGAGCTACACTAAGTTATCTAAGCCCAAAAGTGGCGGAACGTTGTAATTTACAATTTGTTATGTTTAAAAACCCATGGCTAGTACAATTAGCTATAGGAGCCAAAAGGCGAGTGATAGCCAAAGTTAATGATTGCTCCTTCACTATAGCAGGGCAACCAGTAATGGTTGACTTAAACGTGCTTCCCCTTGGCTCCTATGATATTCTAATTGGTATGGAATGGCTGGAAAAGCACTGGTCATTAGTTGATTGTAAAACCAAGATTATCTACTTTAGAGATCACCATGGAACCACAAAAGAAATGCAAGGAATTAAAAGACCTGTGCATGTTCAACCAATAACCGCAACCCAACTCGTAAAATGTATTCGGAAAGGGTGCTAGGTCTATGCCATCCAGGTGGGTTATGCAGATTCTAAGGATAAAACAGTTATTCTGAACAATATCCCTGTAGTCCAAGAATTCACAGATGCGTTCCCGGAAGAAATCCCTGGATTACCACCAAAAAGAAACATAGATTTTACCATTGAGTTCGTACCGGGAGCAACACCACTGTCATGGGCACCCTATAGAATGAGTGTACCCGAACTGACATAATTAAAAATGCAGCTGCAGGAACTTCTAGATAAAGATTACATACGTCCTAGCATGTCCCCATGGGGAGCCCCAATACTATTTGTCAAGAAAAAGGACGGAACCCTCTGGATGTTCATTGATTACCGACAGTTAAATAAGTTTACCATCAATAATAAATATCCTTTACCTCGGATCGATGAACTATTTGATCAAGTGAAAGGTGCAATAGTGTTCTCTAAGATTGATCTGTGATCAGGCTACCATCAGATCCAAATTAAAGAAGAAGATATCGCTAAAACAACTTTTAGAACAAGGTATGGTCATTACGAATTTTTGGTCTTGCCGTTCGGACTAACCAACGCCCCTGAAACTTTCATGTGTTTAATGAACAGCATTTTCCATCGTTATTTGGACAGATTTGTGCTGATATTTATTGATGATATATTAATATATTCTCGCACCATAGAAGAAAATCATGAACATCTCAGAATGGTGTTGCAGACCCTTCGAGAACATTAGCTATACCCAAAGTTTAGTAAGTGTGATTTCTTTAAAGAAGAAATCCAATACTTGGGTCATGTAATTACAAAGGATGGGATCGTAGTGGACCCGGAGAAGATAAAGGCCATAATGGAGTGGCCTGTACCAAAAGATGTGGCAGATGTTCGATCCTTCATGGGATTCGCTAGATATTATAGGAGGTTTGTAGAAGGCTTTTCTAAAGTAGCTTTTCCCATTACTTCATTGCAGAAAAAGGGAAAAGCATTTCATTAGACCCCAAGCTGCGAGAAAGGTTTTGAACGATTGAAACACCTACTCACCACAACACCTATTTTGAGTATAGTCGATCCTAATAAGGATTATGTGATATCTACAGACGCAAGCAAGAAGGAGTAGGTGGATTTTTAATGCAAGAAGGCAAAGTGATTGCATACGAGTCTCGAAAATTAAAGGAGCGTGAACAAAAATACTCTGCTTATGATTTGGAATTGGCTACCGTCATTGATGCCTTAAAAATGTGGCAGCATTATGTTGTGGGCACGAAATTCTTGCTGCTCACTGACCATCATAGTTTAACCAACTATTTCAGCTAGCCCACTTTAAACGCTAGACAAGCACGGTGAGTGGATTTCTTAAGCGGCTTTGATTTTGAGATAAAACATCTACAGGGAAAAGAAAACCGAGTGGCAGATTCCTTAAGTAGAAAAGTACAACATTTGTATGAAATTTCCATTAGTGGGTGGAAGAGTCCCTTTGTGGAGATGATAAAGGAAGCTTCAGACCAAGATACTGAGTACCAACAACTAAAACTGCAAATACAGCAATCTGGGAATGCGAAAAGCCAACAAGAATATGAGTTAGATGATGCTGGGATGATATATTTCAAGCAAAGGTTATATGTACCCAACCAAGACGGAATTAAAAACCTGATTATGGATGAATTCCATATCAGTCATTATGCGGGGCACCCGGGGTATCAGAAAATGATTACTGCAATCCGAAAAGATTACTTTTGGCCGGGAATGAAGAAGAACATTGATGAGTACTTGGCATGATGTTTAGAGTGCCAACAGATTAAAGCGGAGCACCAACATCCAGCAGCATTGTTACAACCCTTACCTATCCCAGAATGGAAATGGGAGATCATTTCCATGGATTTTATCACAAGATTACCTAAGACAAAAAGAAACAATGATTCCATTATGGTGGTAGTAGACAAGTTGAGTAAAGCTGCACATTTTATACCTGTACAATCCACGTATAAGGTTGCACAGATTGCTCATATTTTTATGCAGAATGTGTTCAAGTTACATGGGCTTCCAAAAACGATAATTTCTGATCGTGATGTGAAGTTCACATCAGCTTTTTTGAAAACACTATTCACTGATTTAGGAACCCAATTAAACTTCAACACAGCATACCATCGTCAGACTGATGGACAAACAGAACGAGTGAACCAAGTGGTGGAGGACATGTTAAGGGCTTATGTCATGCAGCAACCCATGCTGTGGAAAGATTATTTACATCTCGCGGAATTTGCGTATAACAATGGGTATCACACCTCTACGCAAATGAGTCCATTTGAGGTCATGTATGGCTGAAAATGTTGTACACCCTCTAGCTGGGGAGGACCCGAAGATAAACTAAGTCTAGGACATGAGATGCTTAAGGAAATGGAAGATATGGTGAAAAGAGTGTGCGTTAATTTGAAAGCTGCTCAAGATAGACAGAAAAATTTTGCTGATCGGAAAAGAAGGTTCAAGGAGTACCAAGTTGGGGACCATGTTTATATCAGAATTCAGGCCAGAAGAAGTACCTTACAGTGGAGTGGGTGTGCAAGATTGGCACACCGATACTGTGGACCCTTCCAAGTCTTGGCCAGGATTGGACCAGTGGCTTACCAACTTGCCCTGCCAAGTCACATTCAGGTCGACAATGTGTTCCATGTTTCAGTACTAAAGAAATATGTCTATGACCCTAAGCATGTAATCCGATGGTAGGATATTCATGTGGGAGTTACTGTTACAATAAAACTTAATAAGAATTAGTTCTGAAGGAAAAGTAACTTAAGAAATTGTGCAATGCAGGTCGAACCGGAAGGAGAGGTTCTGGTGGAACCTCTGAACATCCTCGACCGGAGAGAAGTGCAGCTGCGGAAACGAGTTATTACCCAAGTTAAGATACAATGGCGACATTTTCGACCTGAGGAGGCCACTTGGGAGGATGAAGAATTAATGAAAAGAACTTATCCGACTCTGTTCGTGGCTGAAAGACACCGAGACGGTGTCCAATCTCAGGGGGAGGAGATGTAATGACCGGATAATTTATGTGAATAAATCTTCTGTTTTACCATTGTAGGTAAATATGGAACAAAGATTATTATTTTTCTTGAAAAATGATTTGAATATTATTAATTCAAAAGTTGAGTACAAATTGAGTAATTACACATAATAACATTCTGTGAGGAAGTTATTCTCTTTTCTTGCCAGATTAAAAAAAAAAAAAAAAAACAGTTGCTAACAAGGGAAAAACCCCCACTGCTTTTCCTATTTCCATAGAAAAAGAGAAAAAGGAAAAGAACCGGGTTGTTAAGGAACAAATGGGGAAAAAGGAAGGCACTGAGGAAGAAAAGAGGGTGCTAAGTCTGGTAAGGACCAGATAGCACAGGCACAAGTGGTGCATTATATTGCTGAAGACAGTGGTCTGGCAAATGAGCTTGGGGGGAGATTTAGTCTGGTTGACTAATCTCGTGGTTGGGAGGAGAATAAGCAACAGATTAATTTTATCTATTATAGAGAAGTACCGAAGACTGTAAGAATAGCAGTACAGGTAAGTACAGTTACCGTTTTATATTTTAAAGATACATCCATGTTCTTGAAAATATTATCCAGACTGTAAGTTAAGATATAGGATATCCTCATAAATAATCCTAGCATGTCAAAAGGAAATAAGTATATGCTGCCAGGACGCAAAAAACAAATTAAATGCAACAGACTAAATCATTAAATAAAACCTGAGTGGAGGACTAAACGGACTTGGTCGGTCTCAGCATTAATCGAATTCAAGAAAACAACCTTAATAATTCACACCATATATTGAAGGGATTACATATTAAGGAGGTAGAAAGGAATCATTACATGCATAACAGTGATGAAATAAGGAAATAAAGAAAATGACAATAGACGAATGGAGTAGCACAATAATATATAATGACAAGATTCGGTGGGACTTGTGTGCGTATTGTTCTGCACACAGTAGTCGAACCAACCGAGACATTACTCGGTGAAATAAAATTTATATTCTTCTCTGCGAAAAGGAAAGACAAGGTATCCACGCACATTGGCAAATGATCCATAGCAACGAGCAAATCTATCTAAAACCCTTGTAAAGGGACAAGTTTACTCAAATGTAAAAACAATGAAAATATGAGGTTGCGAACATTTAGAAAACCTTGAAAAGGTTCCGCATAATCATGTATGGAAAACCGTGTAAACATTAGAGTTAAACTGCGTGAAGAAAAGAAAGAAATTTGTATCCAATAAACTATGCTTACATTCTATAGCAAAACCATATAGGCGACCATAACAACGATTAAAGAAAAGGACAAACCGTCGAGACCCAAAACCATAAGAATAGTAACAGTGAAGAAATAGCCACTGTTTCCAGCGCCGAGGCCATCAAGGGTTGCATCCAGATAGTATATGCTCAAACAATAACAGAACGACTAAATAATGTACATTCCAGTGACAGCGAACAGCCATACCAACATTCATAGATTAACTCTTAGTATTATAATGGAAAACTCAAATATACACTATTTCCAGAGCAAAATCATGCAAAAGTAATGGATTAAATAAACCTTGCCGGGTCTTATCAGAGACGTAAAGGTAGATAAAGAATCTCAGTGTTTATACATAAAAGGAGAACCCATAAATTCCATATATGCTGGGAACAGAGCTATGTTCATACTGTACAAACTAACAGCAAGATAAATATTCATATTCATGCTAAATGTTCAAAGGCGCAACCGAGCTGAGTCATAAACACAACAGTTCGCCAATAAACCTTCCTTACAGTATCAACAATAGAACTACTAACGAGAAGTCTAATTATCGTGACAAAAAAATTTAGAGTTTAGCAACATAAAATTAGGAGTCCTGTTCAAGGCGCGAAAGTATCGCAGCAGCCTTGAGGACCTATAAGGGCAGAATCCTGGCTTCGAGCTATGGATGGCGCCCTCAGATAAGCGAAACCATAATGACTCAAACTTCCCTACAGAAAGCAGTAAAATCACCCAACAGTAAGGATGAGAAATTAACGCTCGCTTCTGGCATCATCTTATATATTTAAATCCTATGCTAAGGGTCACAGAGCTTACCTGTGAGACAGTTCCTCAGACGTTAACCCCCGGCCGCGGCGTAACCCATCGAACCCTGTCAAATAACCATTATGGATGAGCAAGTAAACTTTGGTAAACAAATTCTTCAGAACTCTGTAAATTCCTTTATCAAAATATTGGAACTAAAAAGGGAAATACCTGTAAATGATTTGGGTTCATGGTGGAGTGCCGAGAGATTACACTACCTTCTGGGCACAAAGGCATACCCAAAACTCCAGCATTGAAGCCTGCAGCGAACGTCTGAAGGTGAATGGCCATAGTCGATGGTGAGTGAACAGAACCTCGGAAAACAACTTCCCCGATAACATATAAACTCCATAACCCTAAAAGCCACTGTATAGTTGGCAATCGAACCATAGCCGTTCGATCAAGGATTTGGGATCACCGCCGTTGATCTCATCAGTAATCCTGAGGAGATCGAGGCCGGACTGCAACATTAAATTCCTCTACCAGCTTCTGAGATCGATATCCGGATCGGGTGGAACATCTCGAGGCAAGTCCAGCTGTCCACCTCTCCGTTAAGGAGCATTAAAGATTCAATTTGTGTTAGATGTACGTTGACTACGTAGGGGTGTTAGACACCATCGAATCCTACACCGAATGTGGTGAACGTTAAACAACAATGCATATATATAAACTTCGTCATAGTTTATAGGGATATGATAATACCATACATAAGTATATAATTAATAAACCCTATTATGAACGAAAGGTGTAACAATATACCATTCAATATGTGTAAAGTCAATAATAATTTTTTTTATGGTGTATAATTAAGTACTTATATTTGGGTTGTCACAACTATCATGATGAAAAATCATTACAAAATAATTAGAACTTTTGATGTTTAATTATTACAAAACAAAATCATAAATAAAGTTATTATAGTCTAGCATAATAATAATAATAATTTTTTAATCTATATTAAAATAATTATATATATGGGAAACAAATTAATAAAATATTATTTCACCTAATAATAATAATTTAATCTTTTAATATATAATTAAAATAATCATATATAATCTATATGTTCCATATTTAAATAAAATCCACGATTGGTCGCTTACAAACCACATAATCAACGTTTCAGTCTTATTAGGTTTAATGATACTATATTTAAATATAAGATAACTTAATAAATTTCAACAAATATAATTAAATTTCAACAATATAATTAATTTAGATAAATTATTTATAAACAATTTATTAAAATAATATGTGGTTCAGGGATTTATTATAAAAAGCTAAAATGAATTACATATATAATATTGAAATATAAATAATTGATTTACTAATAATGTTAGTTGCATAGAAGTAATAAATATTTTTCATTATTAATTAAAAAAATCATTATAATGGGTTAAATTAACATATTTTCATTATAAATAATAAAAGTGGGAATTTTTTCAGATTCTATATAATATTAACAAAATTTTGTTATAAAACAATGATCTAATTTAGCCCAAATTTAACAAGTGTTACATAGTAGCTTGTACCTGTCACTTAGTTTAAATGTAACTAAATTAAAATAAAAATTTGTCTAAATTATGGAAACTAATTGTGAATTATTAAAAAGATCTATGAACATGTGGATTTGAGAGTTTAGATTAGATCTACTGCATATGTTTCCTTTTTTTTAAAATGAAATGTGTATGACAATAAACAAAAGTATGATATAAGTAAAATTTTATATAATTTTTTTCCCTGAGTTAAAATATCAATTTAAACAATTTTTATTAAAATATAATGAAGAAAATAAAATTTAACCCTTTAATTAAAGATTTAATTTATGACTGATTTAATTTATGACTATGTACTTTCCATAATTTTTTATACTAAATTATAATTATATATATCGAAATAAATAATTACTAACAATTATTTATATGAAATTAATTAACAAATTAGAATTCAATCAATTATACATAACATTATATACAATTACTAAGATATTTATAATAACATTATATTAGACATCACTGAGATATTTGATAAAATTTAGTTAAATTGAAGTAATGGATTCATATTATGTTATATATAGGATAAGAGGAGGTATATAAAATATTTATAATTTTAAATTAAATTGAAGTAAATTAGATAAAGAACTATTTATTAGTATATTTTTTTGATATAAATAAATATATAAAATAAAAATTCGGTATTTTCAAAATTAAAAAATTAATCATTAAAATTAATATATTGAAAAGGACATTCATCATTTAAGTAATGTTTTCCGAAAAATTTACAGAACATAAATTTTTGGCCGATGCATTTCAAATCAACAAGAGTGGTTCCAACCGACAAGTGTGGTTCGAAACGCGTAGGCCAAAAATTTCTCTTATGTGATTTCTACATAAAAGTTTTTCTTAATTAATTATGGATCACAAAGGAGTGAATACAAAAAAATTCATCATATCACTTTTACATAAAATAATAAATCATAACAATGAACCTCTCATACACCTCATGGTAAAAAAAATTAATTTGACCGAATAATTAACATCTGTCAATTCCTAACCACTATAATTAAGGGAATGTTTAGCGGTTGCATGCTTGTGATGTGTCGCCCGAATGACCTTGGCATATACCATTACTGTGTATAGATAATGGCTGACCGTTTACACTCCTATGTACCTTACCATAGTGGACTGCATCTAAGGTAGGCCGAAAGCCTGCACCTACCACCCATATGTTTGATACGTATTCCTTATCTATTTCTATCAGTATCGAAAATTATGTTGTTTAATGTTTGCATATGAGATTGGGCAGCGGTTTACATGGTTAGGCATTTACTTACCTGTACCACCCTGGTACGTGGCGTGGGCAGCACCCAGCTGCCATCTTGGGATCCTTAGGACATCGACGGCTTGTATTTCGATAGTTTATCTAACAGTCGCTATGGCTAGTCACCGCTTTACTCTACCCTTGGCGCCGTTTGGGAGACTCATTTCTCATGGTAAGTTCTAGAACCCGCTCCTCCCTTGGTCTGGGTGGTGGACTCGGCCCCTGGAGAGTTCGGGGTTTGAACACAGCAAACCCTCGTTCAATGCTTCCAGTGTTGTAATCTCCAAATCCCATCGTCAAGTATTACCACACAACTCCTGTCTGTACTCGCTGAAGATTATAATTGTTTTTGTTCCAGTTTTATTTTTTTACAAATTTGTATATCTGTATAGACAGATATTATAATCTTCAGTTTTACAATTCTCACAGCTGTTCAGACAGGTTTTATAGATTTTAATATGGTGCATGTCTTGCTCACAGATACCCTTTCTCCGACTATCAAGATTACATATGGATTCGGCAATGAGATGGGCACTTAACATTTCCATCGTTTCTGGGTATGATGATATTTCATGTGCTAAGGAGAATTGAAGTTATTCTGTATCTAGGTTTACATGCCAGTGCACCTGAGCATAATTTTCCACCAACGTGTCCTTTGTTAAAAAATTTCGTCTTCGATCTATAGTTCTGGTCTATTTAGTTATGAGGCTGCGATCCTCGAGGTTACTTCTCTGAGCCTACTTGGCTGGGGTTTGCATGGGTGGCCTGAGTTAAAACCCACGACCCGTTTTCTCTTTCAAGATTCAGACATCCGGAAGTGCCGTGCTTCCATGCACTTTGTTTATTTGCTTGCCAGATTTACGTCTAAGCATGGACATCTATTTTGAATTCTTATGTGTATTTTGGCTTCCATACATGATTCATTGTTTTTTATTTTTTCTAGGTTTTGACTGTTTATTAAAGGGAAGAAATTTATGGCACCGAACAGTCTTTTGTCCAGAAATATGGGTTTTGTTTCTTGGTGGAATATTTTAATACGTATATATATACATGCTTCTTTCTTCTGGTTAATGGTTATCCTCATTTCCATGTATAGCTGTGTTCAAGCTTTGGTTTAGCGCCTCTCATGGGTTTATACATATATATGTGCATGTTGACTCTTGTTCTAATGTTTGCATCCGGTATCTTGATTTACAGTCATGGCTATATTGTAGTTAATCTACTAGGTTTATTATGGTCCTTTTCTGCTCGTTAACTTGAGGATTTTTCAAAGTTAATTCTCAACCCTTGCCACTCTGTAACTCACTTACATCCAAGCGACCATGGTTGTCCCGTCCCATGGGCCAACCGAGACCTGCACTACCCGGGTGGTATACAATACCTCCACTAGACCGGTAACCCTCTTATGTTGGGTATCAAAATCTCTAAGGCGAGGATAAACTGTCTCTATTCACGTTCTTCCTATAGGAACTGCTACTAACTTCACTCACCATTCCATTATCTGAGTACACAGATTTGTCATCTGGCCTCACATTCAAACTCCCACGCTCTCACTGTCGAACCCTTGAGTCAAGGGATTAGCCTCTTATTGCCATGGCAGAGATTATTGATTTTCTACGAGCTCTATGATCACTACTAGGTTTTAATTTTATTCCTTTCTAGGGTTTGTATGCTACGGGTGCGTACAGGACCAAAATCACCCATTCACTCTATTAGCCTATCCTATGTTTCTCGTTATAGTCGATTATTGTTTCTGTGTTGTAACAACCCCAACCTCATTTTACCTTCCAGTGGACTCTGAGATTCCTAACCCACTGTATATATATATATATATATATATATTTGTAAGACAAATTATCGTTAATCACAGCAAGGAATTAATTTAAAAAGAAACAGTGAATCAATGATATCCAATAGCAAAGCACATCATATAGATACTTGTATTTTCTATCCTCGCACTCTGGCAATAACAGTAATCCCTGGATCCTTTTCTTTCCTTTTGACAGTAAGTTATTAACTCTACGAGCACATCTACTTTGCATGATTTAGCTATGGACATTCACACACTTACCTGCACTGGTGTAACTTACAAATGCTCCAGAAGCTGTGTCTGCACTGCTCTCCCACTTCTAATGTTCCTCCCAACCTTGAGATTTGTCCTACGGGAACAAAATCTCCCCCCAAGCTCTCGTCGGGTCACTACCCTCAGCAAGACACTGCACTCTCATGTTGGGATATCTGATCATAACCAGACTTAGCATTTTTCGTTTCTGTGTGTTCTTTTTTTTTTCCACTCCCTGTTTCCCCCACAGTGCAACAAAAGAAACCCCCTCTAAGCTTTTTTCCTCCTCCAAGGAAAGCAGTTAGGGCCTTTTGACACACACTGTAACCACCTCTTGTTAGTTGCCCATTTCAAGAAGCATTTCTCTTTTTTTTAAATAAATAACACAGGAAATATTATTAAATCCAAACTAATAGTAACAGTCATTTCAGTTTACCATTTACTGTAGTAACATAAAATATTTACATTAAACTTGGGGCATCACATCTTTCACCCTGAGAATAGACGTCGTCCCGATGTCTTTCAGCTAGGAACAGTCCTGGATAAGCCTTTTTCATCGGTTCCTCGTCTTCCAAAGTGACCTCGTCAGGTCCAAAGTGTTGCTGCTACACTTTAATTTGGGTAATAACCCACTTCCACAGCATTACTTCTCTATAGTCAAGAACGTTCTATGGCTTGACCAAGACTTCTCCTTCTGGTTCGACCTACAGCATGCAACATCTCGAGTTAGTTTTTCCTTTAAAAGAGAAGCATTAGGATTAGGCGATCAGTGACCACCTCTTACCTAAATATCCTGCCATTTGATTATATGTTTAGGGTCATAAACGTATTTCTTTCACAAGGAAACATGGAAAATGTTGTGGACCCCTATGTGACTGGGCAGAGCGAGCTGGTAAGAAACTGGCCCCACTCTTGCTAAGATCTGAAAGGGTCCACAATATCGGGGTGCTAACTTAGCACACCCGCTCCACTATAGCGTGCTCCTCTTTGCTCGAATTCTCTAATATACATGGTTACCGACTTGATATTCCTTAAACCTTCTCTTCTGGTCTGCAAAATTCTTCTGTCTATCCTAGGCTTCCTTTAAATTTACTCTTACTTCCTTAACTGTATCTTCCATTTCCTTAAGCATGTCGGGTCCCAGCATTAATCGGTCTTCTAGCCCGCCCCAGCTTGCGGGTGTATGAAATTTCCACCCATATAATATCTCAAATGGGACCATCTGCAAGGATGTATGGTAGCTATTATTATATGTGAATTCAACTAGGTGTAGATAGTCTTCCCACTTATTTGGTTGTCGCATAACATAGGCTCGTAACATGTCTTCTACCACTTGGTTCACTCGTTCAGTTTTCCCATCAGTTTGAGGGTGATAAGTTGTGCTGAAATTCAGTTGAGTTCCTAAATCCCCAAACAGTGTCCTCCAAAAGGCTGAAGTAAATTTCACATCTCGGTTTGAGATTATGGTTGTAGGTAACCGATGCAGCTTAAATATATTCTGCATAAAAATATGAGCAATTTCTATAGCTTTATAGGTGGATTGTACGGGTATAAAATGTTCCGATTTGCTTAGCTTGTCCACCACCACCATGATTGAATGATTATTTTTCCTTGATTTGGGCAAACCCGTTATGAAATCCAAAGAGATGATGTCCCATTTCCATTTCGGAATGGGTAAAGGTTGTAACAATCCCGTAGGGTGTTGATGCTCTGCCTTAATCTTCTAGCATTCCAAACAATGAGCCAAGTATTCAATTGTGTCTCTTTTCATCCCTGGCCAATAGTGCTCCTTGTCTAGGGAAGTAATCATTTTCTGATATCCTCGGTGGCTGGCATAGTGGCTTTTATGAAATTCATGCAACAGTAAATTTTTAATGTTGTTGTGATTGGGTACATAGAGCCTTTTCTTGTAACACAACATTCCAACATCATTTACTGAGTAACTTGACTGATTTCCTTGCCTAGTTAACTACTGTACTTGTTGTTTTATTTTCTAATATACCAAGTCCTGTTCTGTTGCCTTTTTAATTGTTTCTTCAAGAGGACTTTTCCATTCACTACAGGAAATTTTGTATAAACTCTGCAATTTCGGGCTTAACGTTCCCGCCACCCGATTTTCTTTTCCTTTCAGATGCTTGATCTCAGAATCAAAATTACTTAGAAAATCCACCCCTGTGCTTGCCTAGCATTTAAGGTGGGTTGGATGAAATAGTTTGCTAAACTGTGGTGATATGTTAGGAGTAGAAATTTCCTACACTTAAGGTAATGTCACCACATTTTTAAGGCGTGAATAACGACTGCCAATTCGAGGTCATAAGCAGAATACTTCTGCTCATGTTCCTTCAATTTCCTAGACTCGTAGGCGATCACCCTTCCTTCCTGCATCAGCACACCTCCTACTCCTTCTTTGCTTGCATCAGTGCACACCACATATTCCTTATTGGGATCAGCTATATTCAGAATAGGTGCGGTGGTATGCAGGTGCTTAATCTGCTCAAAACTTTTTTGACATTCTGGGGTCCACCGAAAGGCTCTTCCTTTTTTTTGCAAGGAGGTGATAGGAAAGGCTACTCTAGAAAACCCTTCCACAAAGCGTCGGTAGTAACCTGCTAATCCCATGAAAGATCGGATGCCTGCCACATCCCTGGGTACAGGCCATTCCAAGATAGTCTTTATCTTCTTCGGGTCTACTGCAATTGCTTCTTTCATGATTATATGCCCCAAATACTGTATTTCCTTGTTAAAGAAGTCACACTTACTAAATTTGGAATATAGTTGGTGTTCTCGGAGAGTTTGCAACACCAGCCTAAGGTGCTCCTTATGTTCCTCCATCGTACGGGAATATATTAGTATATAATCAATAAAGATGAGCACAAATTTGTCCAAATATTGATGGAATATGTTGTTCATTAGACACATAAAGGTTGCTGGGGCATTGGTTAACCCAAAGGGTAATACTACAAATTTGTAATGCCCGTACCTGGTCCTAAAGGAAGTCTTGGCTATGTCTTCTTCCTTAATTTTAATTTGGTGATAACTAGAGTGCAGATCAATCTTGGATAATATTGTTGCCCCCATTACTTGATCAAAAATTTCATCTATCTGGGGTAAGGGGTACTTGTTCTTGATGGTTAATTTATTTAACTGACGATAATCGATGCACATTCAAAGGGTGCCATCCTTTTTTCTGACAAACAATACTGGGGTTCCCCATGGAGACACACTGGGATGAATGTAATTCTTATCTAGCTATTCCTGTAACTGCATTTTTAATTTTTTCAGCTCATGTGTGCTCATCCGGTAAGGGGCTCGAGATACTGGTCCTGCTCCTGGTATCAATTGAATAGTGAAGTCTATATTCCTCTTAGGTGGTAGTCCGTGAACTTCTTGAGGAAAAACATCAGCAAATTCTTGTATTACATGGATATTATCCAAATTGGTTGTTTTGTCTTTTGAGTCAGCATAACCCACTTGGATGGTGTACATCTGACACCCCTTCCTAATGCACTTAGCTAGATGGGAAGGAGTTATTGGCCGAACATGCACAGGCCATTTAATCCCTTGAATTTCTTTCCTTGACCCCTCCTTGTCTCTATAGTAAATGGTCTTGGTTTTACAGTTGACTAGGGACCAATGTCTCTCCAGCCAGTCCATACCAATAAGAATATCATAACAACCAAGGGGAAGTACATTTATATCTGCTCTTATTGACTTTCCTGCTATCTTTAAGGAGCAGTTAACAACCTTGGTCTGGACTCTGCGCTTTGCCCCTGTAGCCAATTGTACTAGCGACAGGTTCCTAAACTTAATTGTTTGCACTTTACATTGCTCTACAATCTTAGGACTAATGTAACTTATTTTCACTCCTAGATCAATTAAAACAATGAAAGTAAGGTCTGAAATTTTACCTTCAAATTCCACCATGCTTGGCTGGTACTCCGCTTGTCGATCTTTCAAAGCTGCATTAATCATTGGAAAACTATGTCCCACGTCACCGATTATTGATGCTTCGTGAATATGGGAATGTTGTTCAGATGCCTTTCATTGTGGGCATTTTTTGATGTAATGAAGCCCACCACAACCCCAACACTGCGCTAGGGGTCTTACTGCCCCTTTGCTGTCAAATTTTCCAGATGGTTCACTGATTCGTGATTCACCCGTGGATTTCGTTCTGAGGGCGTTTCTCTATAAATTCCTGCTGGCCTGCCCTTTTACCAGGTCCTTACTATCTCAACCCCGGTTACCTTTATTATTTCCAGCAAGTTTGTTGTTTCCCTTATCAGCCCACCTCTTTCTCGGAGCCTCTCCTTTCTATTTATTTTGCTGGTAACAAATTCTGGCCTTGCGTATTACTTCATCCATTGTTTTTGGATTGTCAAACTCAATCCGTTCCCTCATATTTGAGGGCATACTACTAACAAACCTATGTAGTTTAGCCTTTTCCTACTTGATATAGGGTACATAACGAAGTAATGATGTAAACCGAGTAATAAGTCCGTCCATGGTTTGTTGTCCCAAACGCAAATCATGGAATTCCCTTGCCTTTTCGTCGTAAAAGTGCTCCGTCAGGTACCTTTCTTTGAAATATTTCTAAAATTTGTCCTAAGTAACATTTTTCTCACTTACGCCTTTCACAATTTTAACTTCCTACCACCATAATGTGGCCTTTCCTTGTAGCTAGAAAATTGCCAACTGGGCCTTAAGGTTGTGGTCATATTCATACAGCTAGAAATATTTGTTCATGTTGATCAACCATGCCTCGGCTGCCTCTTCTTTCTCTCTGTCGAAGTGTGGAGGTTTGATCTTACGGAATTCTCCTTGCAGTTCTATTCGTTGTCTCTTTGATGTTCGCTGCTTGGAAGCGTTGTTAGACTGTTCTTCCCGCTCTTCATCCCTTTCCCCTGACTCCTCTGGCTTGGTGTGGTGGGTTTGCTCCTCCGACACACATTTTTGTTTGGCACTGGGATTCTATGGTTGCAGATTCTATTTGGCTGACAGACTCTTTAAAATTCGTTCTTCCTCCATGGTTAATCTAGCATTGTCCTCCTGCAACCGGGCCATTTCATTTTTTAGTTCCTGTACTGTCTCTAATATTGCTAAATTTGTACTACAGGTCTCCTCCCCAAGCTGTACCCATAATTCTGGGTTACCCCCAGGGTCTGTTGCAGGTCCTTGGCTTGCCACAAACCTGTGTGGAGCACTGCTCACCCTTCTCATACTAACTACCCTCCGAGTACCCTTTCTCTTAGCCAGCGAACAGAATCAGAAGGAAATTAACATATTAACTACTTCCTTTAAATGAATAAAAATAATTTCAATTGTGAGACATATCAAAGTGTCATGGTCTCTTTAATTTCTAGTACTTATCCCAGAGGCCATAGTTGTTGGAACTTGGCTCCAATACCACTTGTCATACACCTCCTAGTAAAAAAAAAAAAATTGACCAAATAATTAACATCTGTCAATTCCTAACCACTATAATTAAGGGAATGTTTAGCAGTTTCATGCTTGTGATGTGTCCCCCGAATGACCTTGGCATATACCATTATTGCGTACAGATGATGGCTAACCATTTACACTCCTACTTACCTTAGCATAGTGGACTGCATCTAGGGCAGGCCCAAAGCCTACACCTACCACCCATCTGTTTGACACGTATTCCTTATCTATTTCTATCAGTACTGAAAATTATGTTGTTTAATGTTTGCATATGAGATTGGGAGGTGGTTTACATGGCTAGGCATTTACTTACCTGTACCACCTCAGTACGTGGCATGGGCAGCACCCAACTACCATCTCGAGATCCTCAGGACATCGACGGCTTGTATTTCCGCAGTTGATCCGACGGTCATTATGGCTAGTCACCACTTTACTCTATCCTTGGCGCTGTTTGGGAGAATCATTTCGCGTGGTAAGTTCTGGAACCCACTCCTCCCTCAGCCTGGGCAGTGGACTCGGGCCCCAAAGAGTTCGAGGTTTGAACACAGCAAACCCTCATCCGAGGCTTCCATCGTTGTTATCTCCAAATCCCATTGTCAGGTATTACCACACAACTCGTGTTTGTCCTCGCTGAAGATTATAATTGTTTTTGTTCCCATTTTATTTTTTTACAAATTCGTATATCTGTACAGACAAATATTATAGTCTTCAGTTTTACAATTCTCACAGCTGTTCAGATAGGTTTTATAGATTTTAATAGGGTGCATGTCTTGCTCGTAGATACCCTTGCTCTGACTATCAAGTTTTAAGATGGATTCGGCAGCGAGATGGGCACTTAACGTTTCCATCGGTTCTGGGTATGATGATATTTCATGTGCTAAGGAGAATTGAAGTTAATCCATCTCTAGGTTTACACACCAGCACGCCTTAGCATAATTTTCCACCAGTGTGTCCTCTATTAAAAATTTTCGTCTGGGGTATATAGTTCTGGTCTATTTAGTTATGAGGCTGCGATCCTCGAGGTTACTTCTCTGAGCCTGCTTGGCTGGGGTTTTCATGGGTGTCCTGAGTTAAAACCTAGGACCCATTTTGTCTTTCAGGATTCAGACACCCAGAAGTGTCGTGCTTCCATGCACTTTGTTTATTTTCTTGCCATATTTACATCTGAGCATGGACATTTATTTTGGATTCTTATGTGTATTTCGGCTTCTATACATGATTCATTGGTCACGTTTTTCTAGATTTTGAATGTTTATTAAAGGGAATAAACTAATGGCATCGAACAGTCTTTTGTCCAGAAATATGCTTTTCGTTTCCTCGTGGAATATTTTAGTACGTATATATATACATGCTTCTTTCTTCTGGTTAATGGTTATCCTCGTTTCCATGTATAGCTGTGTACAAGCTTTGGTTTAGTGCCTCTCATGGGTTTATACATATATATTTGCATGTTGACTCTTGTTTTAATGTTTGCATCCGGTATGTTGATTTAGAGTCATGGCTATATTCTAGTTAATCTAACAGGTTTATTATGGTCCTTTTCAGCTCGTTCACTCTATTAGCCTATCCTCCGTTTTTGGTTATAGTCGATTACTATTTCTGTGTTGTAGCAACCCCAACCTCATTTTACCTTCCCGTGGACTCTGAGATTCCTAACCCACTATATAAGAATATATATAAAATATATATATAAAATAATATATAATATATATATATTTGTAAGAAAAATTATCATTAATCACAACAGGGAATTAATTTAAAAAGAAATAGTGAATCAATGATATCGAACAGGAAAGCACATCATATAAATACTTGTATTTTCTATCCTCGCACTGTGGCAATAACAGAAATCCCTGGATTCTTTTCTTTCCTTTTGACAGTAAATTATTAACTCTACCAGTACATCTACTTTGCATGATTTACCTATGAACATTCACACACTTACCTATGAACATTCACACACTTACCTGCATCGATGTAACTTACAAATGCTCCAGAAGCTATGTCTACACTGCTCTCCTACTTCCAATGTTCCTCCCAACCTTGAGATTTGTCCTACGGGACCAAAATCACCCCCTGAGCTCTCGCCGGGTCACTACCTGTTTCCCCCACAGTGCAGCAACAGAAACCCCCTCCAACCTTTTTTCGTCCTCCAAGGAAATTAGTTAGGGCCTCTTGACACACACCACAACCACCTCTTGCTAGTTGCCCATTTCAAGAAGCATTTGCCTTTTTTTTAAATAAATAACACAAGAAATATTATTAAATCTAAACTGATAGTAACAGTCATTTCAGTTTACCATTTACTGTAGTAACATAAAATATTTACATTAAACCTGGGGCATCACAGAACCACACTTGTTGCTTCTAAAAGTGTGCACCAAACCCTTGGGGTTTGAACACTGCAAACCCTCGTCGAAGGCTTCCAGCGTTGTTATCTCTAGATCCCATTGTCGGGTATTACTATAGAACTCTTATCTGCACTCGCTGAAGATTATAATTATTTTTGTTCCAATTTTTTTTTTTTACAAATTCGT
>APFE030893698.1:13682-29325 GCA_000404065.3 Pinus taeda | reverse complement strand
CCTCAGCAAGACACTGCACTCTCATGCTGGGCTATCTAATCACAACCAGACTTAGCTTTTTCGTTTTTGTTTGTTCTTTTTCTTTCTTCCACTAGCTGTTTCCCCCATAGCACAGCAAAAGAAACCCCCTGCAACCTTTTTTCCTCCTCCAAGGAAAGCAGTTAGGGCCTTTTGACACACACCGCAACCACCTTTTGGTAGTTGCCCATTTCAAGAAGCATTTCTCTTTTTTTAAATAAATAACATAGGAAATATTATTAGATCCAAACTGATATTAAGAGTCATTTCAGTTTACCATTTACTGTAGTAGCATAAAATATTTAAATTAAACCTGGGGCATCACAAAACCACACTTGTTGCTTCTAAAAGTGTGCACCAAAATTTTCTCCTATGTAATTTTATAGAATTTTTTTTCTTAATTTATTATGAGTCACAAAAGCCTAAATTCAGAAATCATTTTTACATTTATAATTAATATTTACATTAAAATTAGTTTTACAATTACAATAAAAATAATATATAAGAAAGTACCAAAAAAATATTCTTAAAATAAACCTAATGCCAACCTGCATCTTTTTTCAAATCTCTCTGAAAACAAAGAGCATGAAACCATATTTAGCAGACTGTATAGATCTTATCTGTAAAGCAGGAATCGACTATGATTTAGGCTGCATGACATGATTGAAACACTTGTGGAAACAGATAGCTAAAAGATGAAATGAAAAAAAATCACAAGTGACCCGCAAAATAATATTGCACCACTGAAACATAAACATAAAATGGATTCTTACTAGTTTCCTTTCGACCACAAATGATAGGAGAATAGTTCGAATGGAATGCACACCAATTCCTTGTGGGCGTCGGCACTTTGTCAGAAGGATCGTAGTTCTCGTATCTTGGAATACCCTCTATCCAAACAACGTTCACTGATGAGAAGCCTGATCTGCAGCAACGTTCCAAAAAGGCCAATGCGATTGAAGTGAGTATCTAATGATTTTACTAAAATGGTTGTAAACCTACACATACTACACTGAACCCGTGTGGAATGAACATTCATTATGTTTAAAAGAAATATTGTTACGTATTTAAAATAGAGTCTTGCAATGACGCCAACTTAGCCTATTTGGGATCCAAAGAGTTACTACTTTACCATAACTTTAAGCTGACTCTATCACAGAGCACATGAACTTAGACATGAACTCAAAACACTGAACACACCTGATTTGATTTCCAAAGATGGTTTTTATACACAGAGGAGAATTTTCTGGAGGAATCTATCTAGCTCTTGAGACTTCTACCGAATTAACTAGAAGAGGCTAGGTTCTGCGTTCAAGGTTGTTGGTTGGATTTATCAATGTTTTCCAACACTCCCCCTTAAATCCAACTATACGACAAGTATACTATAGCATAATATATAAGACACTATAAACATACTCTTAATTGTCATGCCTACTGGTCTAACTCTCAGCTAGGCTTACAATATAATCTTGATTTTCTACAACATATAACTTACCTCTACAAAACTCAAATTTTGCCTTCCCAAGAGGCTTAGTGAATATGTGAGCTACATTCTCATTTGTATTACAATATATTAGAGAAATTTCTTTTGATTGGACCTTTTCTCTTATAAAATGATATTGTGTGTCTATATGGTTTGACCTTGCATGACATACATGATTGTTCCCTAGTTTGATGGTGCTTTGATTATCAGATTTGATCATTGTAGGTTCTTTTTGACCTTCACCGACATCTTCAAATATTCTTCTGAGCGGTATAGCTTCATAGGTGCCATTACATAATGCTTTATATTCTAATTCAGTTGATGGCAAGGAAATTGTTGCCTATTTTTACTGCTCCATGATATAGCTCCCAATCCTATATTGAAGACATATCCACTGATGGATTTCCTGTCATCTAGATTTGCATCCAAGTCAAAATCAGAATGACCTGTCAATTTAACATTACAAGCGTAGTATATTTAATACCAAGATTGATATTTCCTTTTAAATATCGAAGGACCCTTTTTGGAGCTATCTAATGGCTTTCATGAGGCTTAGCCATGAATTGACTAAGTATGCTTACTGCATAAGCGATGTCTAGTCTAGTGGTAGTGAGATAATTCAAACTGGCCACTAATTGCCAATACAATGTTCCATTCACCTCTTTTGTTTCATCATCACTTCTTAATTTGATATTTTGTTCCAATGGAGTACTCACTGCTTTACATGCATTCATATAAAATCTCTTTAGTACTTAATTTCTATATTTTATTTGTGTAATTATGGTTCCTCCATCATCTCTCTATACTTCAAGACCTAGACAATAGTGCATCTCACCAAGATCCTTCATCTCGAATTTCCATGATAACTTTACTTTTATATCTGTAATTAATTTATCAGCACTCTCTGTTATTATTAGATCATCAACATATGTGGAGAGTAATACTATATCCCCATTTCTATCTATCTTGATATACAAATTAGGATCATTTTTACTTTTTTTACATCTTTGGTGAAAGAAGAATTTGTCGATTTTCTGATACCAATATTTGGGGGCCTATTTTAGTCCAAATAAGGCCTCTTTTAATTTGCATACAAGATGTTCTTGACCCTTCTTTCCAAATCCTTCTCGTTGAACAAAATAAATCTCTTCTTTTAAGTCACCATTTAGAAAAGATAACTTTACATCTAATTGATGTAGCTTCCAATCATATTTAGTTGCCAATGCTATCATTATTTTGGTTGTATTCATTTTTTCAACCGGAGCAAAGGTATCTTCATAATCTATACCATCTTTTTGTCGATAACCTTTTGCAACCAATCTTGCCTTATACTTATCTATGCTACCATTTGCATTAAATTTTGTCTCGTACAACCATTTTGATCCTATAGGGACTTTATTTTCAAGTAATTTTGTTAATTCCCAAGTTTCGTTTTCATTATAGAGGCATATTCTTCTTTCATTGCTTCCATCCATTCTTTATGATTTTTAGCTTGTTCATAATTTCAGGGCTCAAAAACAATCATTACATGAGACATTAAAGCATAATATTTATACCTCATGGGGGCTTGAATTTGTCGTATTGACCTTCTTAGAGGTTCATTACTTTGTGGAGTACCTTCTCCTTTTCTTCTCTATGGAGTCCCTTCATCACTTCTTTGTGGACTTTGATTCCTTGATGTGTCTTTAGGAATGTCCATGTGTTCTTGTACTTGAGTTGACTCCACAACTTCTTCTTCTTCCTTAAACCTTTCATAAAGAGACTGCCATATATTATGTTCATATTCTTTTATTTGTTTATCTACATGCTCATGAAATATTATATCTCTACTTGCAAAGACCTTGTGAGTACTTGGATCATACATTTTATATGCTTTTTGATCAGTGCAATATCAAATAAAAATACATTTGATGGCTTTGGCATCTAACTTTCTCCTATCCTCTTTAGGAATATGAGCAAAGGTCTTGCATCCAAATATCCTTAAATGATTAACTTTAGGTTTAAAACCATAAAATGCTTGAAATGGTGTTTTGTGCTCAACATACTTAGTAGGGTTTCTATTTTTAAGATAGACAGTTGTATTAATGGCTTAAACCCAAAAACTACTAGAAAGTCCTTTACTTTTTAACATACTACGAGGACATTCAACTAATGTTCTATTCTTTCTCTCAGCGACTCCATTCATTTTAGGTGTATGTGGTACTGTAAATTGTTGAATAATTCCATTTTGTTTGCAATATTTGATAAAAGCTCCTGAAGTGTACTCACCACCTTTATCTCATCGAAGAATTTTAATGCTCTTTCGTATTTGCTCTTCAACCATACTCTTGAATTTTTTAAAGTATTCAAACACGTCACTTTTGTTTCTTATAAAGTACACCCAAGTGTATCTAGTGCTATCATCAATAAATATAAGGAAGTAATATGCTCCATCAAGTGACTTAGTTTGCATTGGACCACATACATCAGTATGCACTAGTTCGAATATTTCAAGTTTTCTTCTATTTTCATGCACAGGAAATTCTTCTCGATGTTATTTTCCTAGTGCACAACCTTCACATTCAAAGTGTTCACCCTTAATAATTGGAAGAGATTCTACCATTAGTTTCTTTTGTAGTTACATTAGGTCATAATGATTTAAGTATCCATACCTTTGATGCCAAAGCTCTATAGTTGACATGCCTTTTGATGCCAAAGCTTGATGCCCATTCTTCATTACATCCAACTTGTATAAGCCTCCAACTCTCATTCCTTTTGCAACAAACTTGTAGTTTTCCTACACATCCTTTACCAAACAATGTGATTTCACAAATTCAACTTTTAAATGTTGGTTTGTGATAGTAGAGACTGAAATTAAGTTCTTATTTAAGCCTGGAGCATACACCACATTTTGAATTTTTTTTCTTGTCCATTAGGCATCATAACACTTATATCACCATATCCTTTAATTTCATGTGATCTATTATCTCCTAAATAGATGTTTCCACCATTATTAATCTCATGACAAGTATCAAACCAATCTCTTTTGCATGAGATATGCATTAATGCACCAGAATCTATAAACCAAGCATTATCATCATTAGTTTCTGCTGCTAAAGCAGCACTGGACACAAACAATTTAAGATTGCTAAAGTCATGACTAATTGCTTCATCTCTATCAACATAATTTCCTGAATGCGTTCTTTGTTTAAATTGATCAGACCTTATTTTCATGCAATTCTTAGCAAAATGACCAGGTTTTCCACAGTAATAACACACATCATCTTTACTTGATTTGGCATTTTTCCTTGGTAATGATGTACCTTGAAATGATTTTACCTGTGGCTTTTTGCCTTTATTTTTATCCCATTGTTTTCCTTTGAAGGATTGCTTCCCTTTGGCCATCAATGCCAAATCTGAATTGGGAGATTTCTATTTAAGGATTCTTCTCCACTCTTCTTCCTGCATAGGTATACCTGCCAACTCATCAAAAGTAGAATCCTTTTCTCTAGCTGAAAGACGGGTGATAAACATTTTATATTCATCAAGCATTCCATTTAATGTCACAAAAACCAAGTCTGTACTAGATATTGATTCATCAATATCACCTAATTTATCCTTTAGATCTTTAATTCTAGAAATAAAATCACTAACACTTTCATTTTCTTCCATCTTAATTGAAAGAAGCCTACTCTTTAAATACAATATTCGATTTGTAGTGTTCATCTCATACAAATTTTTGAGAGTGTCCCATGTCTCCTTGAATGTTTTGCACTCTCTATTATGTGGGATAATGTTGTCCTTAACCGTCATCCAGAAAAGCACCTTTGCTTTGTTTTCCCATCGCTCCCAATCTTGAATTGCAACATCTGTGGCTTGAGGGGACACTGGCTTAACTTTAGCTCCAGACACAATCACCTACGTATTGTTGCCTTCCATAAAAGTCTACAACTTAAACTTCCAATTTGCATAATTTCTCCGTCTAACTTGTTAGAGTCAGATAAATAATATTCTGCCAATGCATTAGCCATGTTACTTATTTTCACCATGCCAATCACCAAAAGAATTTACTAATTTTCACAAATATAAAACCTCATGAATAAATAATTTTTTTATCTAATATCATTGGATAATATGGCTACCTTCTTCCTTCTTTTTCCTCTTTTTAACTCAAAATTAAAGGTGTCTCGCATTTTTATTTATTTAATGTTCTATATCATATAAACTCAGAAAAAAAACTTTTACATGAGCGACTCCAATAGGTACAAACAGTCCATAATCAGTACAAATGATGATTAATAGCATGCTACTGTTAACACCTATACTTAAGAGTAAAGCACTAAAATAAACACCACCAGCCAACATTTGATTGCCATCAGAATTCATTAATGAACATTGGAACAGTCAACATTAGGAGAGATAGGCACATTGACATTGGTGACCTTGCACAGACCTGGCAGATTTGCAGCATTTCCCAACTTGAATAGAATGGTCACAGATCTGACAAATTGGTGACCTTCCCCAACTTGAACAGAATGGCCTCTTCCTCAAGGTGCCTTATCTTAACAACACTCCAAGTTCACGCATATGTTCTTAGCGGTTCGGCTCCCTCCAACGAGCCTCACGAACCACTCCTCCACACCAGCACTTTGCTTCTTTACCGGGGCTCATCTGTTGGCACTTGCAGCAGCCTGCCTCTGCTTCTCCTTTTAAATAGTTTAATCATTATACCTAAGTGAGCGGATCTGAAATTTAGCACCAATCAAATTTGAAGGCCAGTGATTCGAAACTCAACGATCCAGAAAACAGAACTCTATCACCCACGCTCAACGCACCAGCACAAACTTACGCACAACTTCAAGACAATATGCCCTCCATGACAAGCTTGTTGGACATAGATACTATAAAACCTCAAGCACTCAACTCTGAACCTCGCTCTGATACCATATCAGAGAGCGCATGAACTCAAAAATGAACTCAAAACATTAAACACACTTGATTTCATTGCCAAATATGGTTTTTATACACAAAGGAAAAGGATCTAGAGTCGGTAGCTTCTCTAGGAAGCTATCTAGCTCTAAAGGCTTCCGCCGAATTATCCAAAAGACACTAAGTTCTACATTTAATGTTGATAGTTGGATTTATCAATGTTTTCCAACAAACTCTAAATTATAATATTTAATTGGTAGAAAGTTTAACTGGTATTGAGACCGTTACTAACTTAGACTCCATAACTAATTTAATTAATCAAAGTGATTTAATAAGATTCAAACATACGTTATTTTAATATAACCTGAAGTTAATGTTAACTTTAGTGAGGTCCCAAGAGTTACTCGTTTAGTTTAGAGTAACTCTAACTTCACTCTAATGGTTAAGGAGTTATTAAATTAAAATTTTTAAATGAGATTCAAAGAATTAGTGAGTTAACTAGTATTCAAAAATTATTAATTTAGAGTTATTTTAATTTAATTAAAGTGATTATAATTTTATATAGAAAAAACTGTGAATTTAAAATACTTTTGATCCAAATAAGCCTACTCATTTTGGATGGGACGTTTTAGAATTCTAATTTAATTAGGAATAATTTGAAATGCAAAATTCTATTATTTGGAAACATGTTCTTTTCCATTGAAATTTGGAAAGTTTCTTTTTGACATGTGAATCTTTATTATTTGGAAATTTTTTCTCTTGAATTCAAATTTAAAAAATCTTTTTTTGAAACTTAGAATGTCATTATAGGTGTGAATTTAACTATAGATATGTAATGATTACACAATAACAATATAGAGAATCAAAGTTAAAATAAATAAATTAAAAACAAAATATAAAATTTAATTTGTAATACTAAATTATGGACAACCTGTAAAAATTATTTTTTGTCAAATATAAAGAACAATCAATCAAATGAAAAAAAAAATTAAATGCTTAATACCAAGTTCTATTTACTTGTAGATTCTTTTTACATGATAATCTAGACAAATAAAATAACTACATAATAAAACAAGAACCAATAGTTTGTGCTTGGTAATACACAAGCTTAATAATTATGGCCTAGAACAAACAGTAAACCATGGAAAATATTTGAATGCCTTGATTGAATGCCATCCAAATTATATAGATACTTCAATGAAATCCAAATTATATAAAGGTAACTTAACCACCATACATATATTTAGTTCACCACATGTATATTTAGTTCAAAACATAAAGGTTTCTTCGATTAGCATAGTTTAGTAATTATTATCACCAATCCAATTTTATTATAAGAATAATAACAAATTATAATGCAAGTTCTGTTTCTGCATGTAACACTAGAAAGCATTAAGGCTCCGAGAAGAATTCATTACCATGCATAAGGCATGGAGAAGAATTCAACACCATCAATTATCATGCGATCAATGACCTTTGCACCCAAAACTCTAAGAGTGGTAGCTAGTTTTCTATGGTCCTGGAATCACTTGTATAAGTAAATAGTATACTACCTTAAAATTATTGTAGACCAACCTAAAATTTAGTATTTAGGTACATAGGTCATTCTTATAAGAATTACATCATCATTCTGCCATTACCAATAATATAATCTCTCCCAACAACCATGGAGATGTACTTTGTAGGATTGTCGAAGCCACCCCACATATGAAGTGTCTTGATAACTTGAAAAGGTGCCCCTATTAATAATCCCAAAAGCAATGGCCAACTTCTCATTGTGTTGGATAAAATAGTCTTTTTGCACCTCTCTCTCTGACAAAAAATGTATGTACCTTGTTCTTAACCTCAATCCAGCTTAGTCCTTGTTCCTTTTTTAGTTTCTGATCCTTTCATCATTTTTTTCACCTTCGCATCATCTTCCCACCTATCAAGAAAAACATAAATATTTGATAAGAGAACATCGTAGCAATGTTTTCTCGTTGCAATGCTATTATGCACTCTGCATGTTTTCCTATATCCAAAGTATAATTAATTGTGCAGGCACCAAGCACGGTACGCCATTGTAACGCATTAGATGACAATAACTTTTTTTTTTTATAAAATCCTCTACTTGATCTAGATGTCCTCACAAAGGTGGTCATCCATGGCATAATTCTCCACTCTTGGCTCAACCATGAACTTGGCTTATTGAAATGAAGCAGTGTAAACCTCCACACACTAGTCATGTACCCTTAAGCCCTATGCAGAGGGATGGTAAGGAAACACATACAGTAACGATATTTACAAAGATGAATTAGTCAGGCTTCATGGCCCCTACCTGCATTTTCCAAAATAATTTGAGAGCTTCCTCACAATAGCCATTTCGAGCATACCCTATAAATATCGCATTCCATGAGACAATATTTCATTCAGGAATTTGATTGAACATTTTAGATGCATCTTTTATGTCTTTTTATTTCTTCTTCTAAAGAGTTGTATATGTCACATCTTAGAAAAAAAAAAAAATTGGTTAATACCTATTCAAGCATTAACTAGAATCTTAAATTATATATAACTTGACTTTTTAGGTTATATATAAATTTTTAATTTTATTAATGGACTAATATTAACTAATAACACAAAAATGTATTATTATATATAATTTGAATGGATAATAAATTATCTCATTTGTTTAATGATTCTTTTATCATATACCTCAATTTGAATATATCATAAATTTATTTTGAACTATTGTTTTTACCACATTAATGTTGCAAATTAGGTTAAATTTTAAGCATATTTAATCTTTGCCAAAACCAATACCATTTCTCAAATCAAAGTTAAAATATTAGTTTAATACAAAACAAAAATTCACCTACAAAATCTTTTAATCTTTCTTTTAATTAAATATTTGTAAATAAATCTTTAAAAGAAAAAAACCATATCTATTAATTTGATGTAGTTTTATTATAAATTTTGTTATCATGTCATCTAAAAAACATCATTAAATTTATATTAACATTAAAAATAATCCTAAATAATAATTGATAATAATATATTATAATATAATATAATTAAATTTAATTAACTTTGGATCCTACACCAATATTAAATTTAATATAATTTAAATTTTTTTATATTATAATATATATAATATATCAGATGTATATAATTAATCTACGATACTATATATATAGGGGAGAACAAAGGCATAGAGTGATAGTGGTGGAGAGATACAGGAGTGGAAAGGGCCATTTGTATATAAAATGAAGGAGAGGAGAGATGAGGTATGAAGTGAGAGAGAAAGCGAGGAGTGAGAGAGGGAGAGAAGGGTAAGAGAGAGAGAGGGAGACACAAGGATGGAGTGGGGGGAGAGGAAGATAGAGAGTGGGAGAGAGGGAGGGAGAGAGTGACAAGGTTGGAGGGTTGAGAGAGAGATAGATGGGGGGGAGAGAGAAGGAGGTAGGAGACAAAGGCAGAGAGGGGAAGGACTAGAGAAAGGAATTGAGAGGGTGGGAAGAAGAGATGGATTTGTATGGGGGGAGAGGGAGTCAAGAAGAAATACATGGACATAGAAAAGATGTGAGAGAGAGAAGTGGGAGATGGAGAGAGTGTTTGTATGCTTTGGGATGAGATAGAAATACAAATAAGGAGAGATGAAAGGAATGGGGAGAGAAGGAGAGAGGGAGGAAGATAGTGACTGTGTTGGAGAGAGAGAGAGAGAGAGAGAGAGAGAGAGGGGTGGGAGATAAAGCAAGAGAGAGGATGTGAGAGAGGGAAGGAGAGAGGAACAAGGAGAGAGAGAGAGGGATGTAAGAAGAGAAACATACAAAGAGAAAGGTGGAGAGTGAGAGACAGGGAGAGAGGAGAGCAGGAGGGAAGAGAGATAAAAAGGAAGAGAGGGAAAGAAGGGGAAGAAAGAGTAAGAGGGAGATGAATATGGATAGAGAGATACATAGATATGGAGAAAGAGTGTGTATGTTTTGGGGGTGATATAAAGAGACAAAGCAGAGGAAGAAGGGTATAGAGATATATATGGGAGGTGATGAAAGGAAAGAAGAGAGAGATAGAGAGAGGGAGAGAGTGGGAGGGAGGGAGAGATAGATATATATGGAGATAGAGAATGTGTGTGATTGGGGGGGTGATATGGAGAGACAACAAAAGCGAGATGGAGGGAGATATAGATATAGATGGAGGGGGAGATAGGGAAGAAGATTTCTTGCACTAGATGCATTAATTTAGTGTAGATGATGATTTCTAATCCTATTTGTTTTCTTGCGCTAGATGTAATGATTTTAGTGTAGATGATGATTTCTAATCCTATTTGACTGGCTCCACTAAATGTATTGACTTTTGGTGTAGATGTTGATCTCTAATCCTATTCGATTACTTATCTATATGCATTGATTTTAGTGTAGATGGTGTTTTCTAATAATATTTGACAGCTTTCACTAGATGCACTGATTTCAGCATAGATGTTGATTTATAATTATATTTGATTGCTTGCACTATATGCCTAGATTTCAGTGTAGATGTTTATTTCTAGCCTTATTTGGTTTCTTGCGTTAGATGCACTAGTTTCAATGTAGATGTTGTTCCCTAATCCTATTTGATTTCTTGCATTATATGGATTAGATGTTGTTAATCTTCAAACTATAAATTATTAAAACTATTTTTCAAGATTAGATGGAGGGGGAGAGAGGGAATAAGATTTCTTTCACTACATGGATTTATTTCAGTGTAGTTGGTGACACTTAATCCTAATAGAGGTGTAGATGACGAGGAGCAGACTCATTCCTCTAGTCATTAAGTACAATGATAATGTCAGTTCTTTTATAGTTACATGTTCTAGTGATTATTGGTTATGGCACTTTTTATTTGGACACTTGCACTTTTCTAGTTTGAGATTGTTGCAACGGAAATAGATGGTCAGAGGATTATCTCCAATAAGAGAACCTACTAGTACTTTTGAGTGTTTCATCTTGGGAAAGCAACACTGTGAAAATTTTTCAAAGGGAGTTGCATACAGAGAAAAGAAACCACTTGAGCTAGTGCGTATAGACTTGTGTGGACTTATGCAGACATAATCAATTGGTGGAAGTTGTTACATCCTCACTTTCACTGATGAATATAACAGAAAGACTTGGGTTTACTTATTAAAGAATAATTAGGAAACTTTGGCAAAATTAAAAGAATTCAAAGCCTTAGGAGAGAATCAAAGTGATCGATAAATCGAGGTATTGAGGTCAGATCATGATGGCATATATGATTCAAAGGAATTCCATGAGTACTGCAAAGAACATGGAATTAGAAAACAATTTACAATTAGATAAACACCATAGCAGAATGGTGTCACAAAGAGAAAGGACAAGACAATTATGAACATGGAAAGAAGCATGTTGAAAGGCAAAAACTTGTCTAGTGTGTATTGGGAAAAATCAATTGCATGTGCTATTTATGTGATCAACATATCTCCTAAAAAGAGTGTGATCAACAAAGTACCAGAACAAGCATGGTTAGGTATATCTTGTAGCATATCTCATCTCATAGTTTTTGGATGTGTAACTTATGCACATGTGCCTAAGCAATGAAGAGGTAAATTGGATGATAAAAGTGAAAATGCATATTTACTAGTACTATTGAGCAATCAAAATTTTAGAAATTGTATAACCTTGTCACTAAGAAGACCATGATTAGGAGAGATGTTGTGTTCAAAGAAAATGAGTTGTGGAATGGTAGTATAGATAAAACAGTTGATGCACAAGTGCCACTGATGGAAGAAGTTGATGTAGCAAAATAGAAGCAACAACATTCATAGGTGAAGACACCAAACAAAGACACATCAATTAGGACTCCAACATTTTTTGAGCAGCGTGGATCTTCAAGAAGATCAATAGTTCGAGATTCTCCCAAAAATAAATGAGGTGATGAATCAAGCGATGGTAAGAGAAAGAATGGAAGTTTGAAATATATTTATGATGATTTCGATGTTTGTCATTCCAAAATTCTTCATTTGAAGAATAAATCAAAGATGAAAATTGGGTGCAATCCATGTATGAAGAAATTGAAGCTATTGAAAAGAATGACACATGGGATTTGGTTTATTTACCAAAGGAAAAAAGCTTCATTGGTGTGAAATGGGTGTACAAGACAACGCTGAATGAGAAAGGTGAAATTTGCATATTAAAAGCTAGACTTGTAGCAAAAAGGATTCTCGTAGTACCCGGAAATAGATTTTTGAGAAAAGTTTGCTCTAGTGGCTAGATTGGATATTGTAAGAGCAGTTCTTAGCCACAACAACTTAGAACAAGTTGAAATTATATTAGATGGGTGTGAAACCATCCTCCCTTAATGGAATTCTAGAAGAATAAATTTATATGTAGTAGCCTCCACGATATGAGGTTGAAGATAAAGAAGATAGAGTTTACAGGGTGAAAAAAGTGCTCTATGGACTGAGAAAGCGCCTAGAACTTGGTATAGCAGAATTGGTAGCTACATCACAAAGAATGGATTTTGTAGAAGAAGCTTTTAGCCTATCTTGTACACAAAGGTAAGTTAGCATGGACATATTTTGATTGTTTTCTTATATGTTGATGACATGATTTATACAAGTGATTGAGTTAGATAAATTTAAAGTAGATATGATGAAATAATTTGAGATGATAGATCTTTGTCTCATGAAATATTTTCTTGGCATAGAAGTTTAGAAATCTGAAAAAGGAAATTTTTTTTCTCAAAATAAATATGCTAAAGATTTGCTGAAAAGATTGAGGATGGAGAATTGCAAACATGTCCCTACACCAGTTTCAATTCAAAAATATTCAAAAGATTGGTTGGCAGCCTCATGTATCTCACAACTATAGGACTGAATATTACGCAATGGGTGAGTTTGATTTCCAGATTTATCGTGACTCCAAAATACACGCATTGGAGTCTAGGAAAATGAATTTTGTGATACATAGCAGGAACTAGAGATTGTGGCATATTGTATGCAAGCATAAAAAAGAAGGATTTGATTGGATACAGAAATAGTGTTTTTACAGGTAGTTTTGATGATAGGAAGATAACTTCTAGTTATGTTTTCCATCTTAGTTTAGGTGTGATAGCATGGGCATCTAAGAAGAAGCCTATTGTGACACTTTCGGCAGTAGAAGAAAAATATGTAGCAGCAACATTAGTAGCATATCAAGCAGTATGGTTAAGAATATCTTTGATGGACTCAAGTAGAAACAACAATATATTATGACAACATCTCAACGATTGCACTATCCAAAAAAAGTGTGTTTCATCGGAAGAGGAAGCATATTGATACTAGATATCACTTTATTAGAGAACTTGTGAGAAATGGAGAAGTGCACTTGAAGCATTGTAAATCGTGTGATCAATCGCCTAATATATTTATGAAGCCATTAGAAAAAGATGTGTTTTAGTTTCATAGAAGAAACTTGGGTGTTGTAAGCCTAACTGAGACATAGACTAGAGAGCATGTTCGAGTTGTCATGAGTCATGTCTTAGTTTAGTGGTCGTAATTTAGGGGGGGTGTCATGGTTATTGTTATCTTGCATGAGGCCCTTATATGCATTAAGTATTATCATGCATGATGTTGACATATTAATATTATCATGTATATATATGTATCATTCTAATTTGTATTGATTTTCAGGATGAGATAGCCTCCCATGAACTTCGCTAAGGTATGTTTGATTATGTTTATATTTGGTTATCGAACATGGTATGTTTGTAGGAAGAAAATGATGAACGATGACCAGAGGAATGGTGTATATTACAATTAACATGGCTCTCCTTATAGATCAGGTAATCAACGTGGGGACGAGTATTCTCCAAACATACAAAATAACATGAAAAGTTTAAAGACAAAATCAGATATTGCAAGGCATATAATGACATGATCATTGAGTCACAAGAAATATTTCCTAGCATACATGAAAAACAAGTAGAATTTAGTAAAATTATCCTTCAAGGCTTATCATATTTATAGAGATAGGGATACCCACCTGTCATTTATGGAGAGGAGGAAATGACTAATGGGGAATATTGTAGTTGATCTGAATTTAAATAGTAATGAAACAAATTACACATATAACCATAAATACAGAGATGCAGCAGAAATAATACTTCCTTTGATTAATATCAAATAACAAAATATGCTTACAAACAATATGGAAATGACACTAGCTTGATGATGCTATCTTATGTCTGAGAAGACATGTGGTGGGTACCTGCCTCTGAACTGCATTACAATGAGGCTCAAGGGCCTCATTGTAACACCAAGAGTTTATGGGCCACGTTAGGGTTAGTTGGGCATCCAACTTCCCGGGGTCGTGACTTGGTCATATTATCTCCATTTGACACACATGATACCTTGTTAGAAATATATCTCCAAGGAAAATGAATAAAAATTGACTTACCATGAGTCACTATGGGAATATTTCCAAAAAAAGGTCGTTTAGGGCCTCAAAACAACTCCAGAACTTTAGGAACTAAAAAACTGTGAAAAATATTATATGGTGCTACAATTAAGGAAACTGAAAAATTAAAAGAAACAATGGTGGGGGTCCAAGTGGAATTGGCGGTTGGCCACCAATATCCACCTGGATCATTCCTCCCCCCTTAGGAATCAATGGTCCCCATTGCGTTGAGTTCCTCCATGAGGTGAGGAAACTTCTACTGAACTTGGTCCCTGGTGAGCCACTTGCGCTAGTGAAGGAGTTGGCCTACTTTGAAAACTCAATATAGTTGGATCTTCTGCTGGAGATTTTTCTTGATCTGTGTGTCCATGATCCGATTAGTTGCAACATGTTCCATGCAATCTGAATTTGACTCTATTGATTGAGTTTTTCTGTAATGTCGGATGTGTCTAGTAATGGCGGAAAGTATGGCTGAAGGCGATCCACATTAAACAATGGGTGCAGGCAAAGGAATGGGGGAATGATGATCTCAAAATAATTATCTCACACAACCTTGGTGATGTTGGATGGCCCATATCGAATTGGGTGAATCCTATGGTGGGGCCCAACAAGGCGCTCCTTCTGCAAATGTAACCAAACATTGTCACCCACCTGGAACTTGTGTGGCACCCGATGCGGATCATGTCATTGCTTGTACTTGGCATTGGTTTTGTCTAATATATCAAGTACCTATTGGAAAATGTGTTAAATATGCTCAATGAAGCTACTTCCCTTGTTGTCTTCAAACTGGACATGAGCCGAATCTCCCTGAGTCATTGTAACTCGT
>APFE030893698.1:0-12960 GCA_000404065.3 Pinus taeda | reverse complement strand
GAGACCTAGAAAGTTACGGAGCTCTGTTAGAGTGGTTGGGGTTAGCCAATCCAAAATGACTTGGCTCTTAGCTGGATTGACCTACACCCCCCGTTCATCAATAATGTATACCAAATACTGAAGCTGGGTACTACCAAAAGTACATTTCTCCAAATTGACGCATAGCTTGTGTTGCCACAGTGTTTGGAGAACCTATCACATGTGGTGGAGGTGCTTTTCCCAACTGTGGCTGAAGATCAGGATGTTATCCAAATATACCACTACAAATGAGTTGGTGAATGGCCATAAGATTTCATCCATGAGCCTCATGAAGTTTGCAGAAATATTCATCAACCCGAATATTATAACCAACCATTTGAAAAGGCCCTCCTTTGCTTTAAAGGTAGTCTTCCACACATTGAAGGGTTTGACTGGTACCTAGTGATATTGAGACTTCAAGTCAATCTTGCTGAAATATTTTCCTCCCTTGAGTTAGTCCAGAAGGTCATTTTTCGTGGGATCAGGTACCTATTCCCAACAATGATCTTGTTCAATGCCCGATAGTCAATACAGAGTCTCCAAGTCCCATCCTTCTTCTGTACCAACACGATCGAGATCTAATAGGATGATAAACTCGACCAAATGTGACCTTTCTATAGCAACTCCTGAAATTTCCTCTTGATTTCATCGTTCTTTGGAATGGAGCATTGATAGATTGGTCCATTGGGTTAAAATGCACCTAGGGTCAAATCAATGGAGTGCTTGACCTAATAGTGCAAAGGCACCCCTACATGGGAGGTGAAGATGTCCTCATATTCCTCCATGACCTTGTCCATCAGTCGTTATCATGTGGAGGGGCCTTGTCTAGAGGTTGTGGTCATTGTCTTCTTCTTTCCTTCAGGGCATATCAGCAGGAAAATAAATTTCCGGGTTTTTTTAAATTATCTTACTCCATTCTTTTGTAGTAACCAGAGTGATGGCAATATGTGGGGCTACCTTCAATATCCTATATAACTTATTTCCTAATCTAACATTAACAATGTGAGGCCTTGACCCATACACAACATGTAACTTCCACAATTATGGTTGGCCTAATAAGACATCAAAAACATAAAGGGGAGAAACATCACATAGTACCTCATCCGTGAAGGGCTTGATGTCGTATGGAAGGTGGCATTGTTGGCTGATGCACAAATCCCATCCTTGGTGAAGCCACCTGATACTGTATGGTTATGGGTGTGCCATGGCTGGTAAGTCTAGCTGCTTTACGACCTCTACGGAAATGAGGTTCTTTTGTCTCCCACTATTGACAATGAATTGTAGCATCGAACCATTCACCCACATCTAGGCGTTAAACAGACGCTCCTCCTCCTCTGCATCTTCGGATTCCTCCTTCTCTATCTTTGTGGTGGGGATGGTGGCGTTAGGCTTCGCATCAATAATATGCTTCCCAATGTAATTCCCCTTGTCAGGTTCTGACTCAGAGTCAGAACATGCATTTGATTATGAACCCTTTAGCTCAATCACTAGTGATTGCTTGGCCCAACACTCGCTTGTGTTGTGTGTGGAGCTCTTATGGAACTCACACCACTTTCCCATGTCCTTCTTTGTCTTTGCAGTGTTGTCATTTGCTTATGGCCTTGGCCAGTTGTCTTGGGCCATCCTGCCATGGCTTTGTCCTTTGTTCTGCAGTTTGGGGGCACCTTTCCCTTGCTTTGTATTCATATATCCAAAGTCTTGCTTCTTCTGTTTAAACTTTTGCTGGATCCTCACGGCATATCGGTACACCATGATGAGCGAGAACATGCCCAAGGACTCCATTTCATCTTGGATGTATCTATCTAGGTAATAGTTGTACTTGAGTGCCAAATGTTTCTCATAATCCTTGATGCCTAACTTCATGCATAATGTATGAAAAAAATTGGTAAACTACGGCACATCTTCGTCCCTTCCCTAACACAGTGTGGTCCACATTATGTATTTGACCTCATAGCTCTTGACAGGGTAGTATTGCTCCTTGGTGGCATCTCAGAATGAATTCCATGTGGGTGTGGCTGAAAACAGTCAGCTCGTACTTTCATCCTTCTACTCACAATAGGTTTACCACTAGTCCTTGACATGGGGGGCAGCTTTGAGAAGAGCAAAAGTAATATTTCCTTGGCTGGAAAAATCATGAACAAAAAATATGCTTCTAACATATTCAACCATTTATCTATGCCGTCTACATCTATTTGGCCCTCAAATATGGGAATGTCAATGCTTACTTGTACCATAAAAGGTGAGGAGCCTCCAGAGCGGTTGTTGGATCTGGATGTCCCCAGTTGGCAACCATTGAAGGATTTGGGTAAAGTTACCCATCATCGCATTCCTTTGTTCCTTGATGGCCCCTTGGACCAATATTTTCATAGGATATCGTGCTCCCTCGTCTTTCTTCTCTTCCTCCGTGGGAGGTTGTCGAGACTTACGAGGCTATTCTTGCAAAGGTCCGACTAGTTCAAGCCCTAACTCATGTCTTGACCTCATTGGGGACATGCAAAGAAAAATAGAGAAAGAGGAGTCTGCTTTGATACCATTAATATGAATTGAAATAGGAACGCAACAAATTATAGATATAACCATGAATGCATAGATGCAAAAAAAATAACACTTCATTTGATTAATATCAAATAATGAAGTATGCTTACAAACAATATGGAAATGAGACTACCTCATTGATGGTCGTTTATCTCTGAGAAGATATGTGGTTGCTACCTACCTTTGAACTACATTACAATGAGGCTCAAGGGTCTTTTTATTATTGAACAATAAGATAAATTCCTAAACAACCAAAACCCTAACGCGAGGAGATGTAACACCAAGAGTTTATGGGCCCCATTAGGGTTAGCTAGGAAGCCAACTTCCTAGGGTCATCACTTGTTCATATTATCTTCATTTGACGTGCATGATACCTAGTTGGAAAGATCTTTCAAAGGACTATGATGGAAAAAATGACTTATCAAAAGTCATTGATAGTATATTGCCATAACAATGTCGTTTAGGTCCTCAAAATGGCTTGGGAAGTTTACGACCCGAAAAACTGTGAAAAATAGTAAATGGTGCTACAATTAAGGAAACTAAAATATTGAATGAAACAATGGTGGGGGTCCAAGTGGAATTGTTGGGTGGCTACCAATATCCACCTGGATTAGTAGCAGGTCTCATGGAGGACATAGGTTGGATATGAATGACATAGTCACAGATGGTAGTTTGTTGGACACACCTGACATGAGAGGTAGTGGTTATGGGTTATATTCTAGTTTTGCTTCAAATAAGTGTCACAGTCATCATTTCTATCATCTTTATAGGAGGAGTGAGAGGGGATACTTGATGGATGAGTTCAATAGAGATAAGCCTCCTATATTTGATGGAGAGTGAAAGAAACCAGGAGATGTAGAGGCATGGTTTCTTGGGATGAATAATTTCTTCAAGTTGCATGATTATTCAGAGAACATAGAAGGCTAGAATAGCTATTTTTAGTCTGAAGGGAAACAAAATCATTTGGTGGGAAGATGTGATGCGTGTTAAAGGAATCAAGATAAAGGTGTTGATTTGGCATGAATTCAAGAAACTTTTGAGAAAGAAGTATTTGTTAGAGAGGTATAATGATGGTAAATCTAATGAGTACATCGAGTTGAAGATGGGGACTATGATAGATGAGGAGTACATGACTAAGTTTATAGAATTATTGAAGTTTGTGCCTTAGCTCAAGGATGAGAAGAAAAAGGTTGAAATATTTATCTATGGACTACCATTAGCATTCAAGTATCACATTGAGGATTGAGCATAAGTCTAATCATAAGTGGGATTGGAAAGGGAATGACAAGACTAAAGGAAAATTGAAATTGTAACGTGCAATACCTCACGATGCAGATAAGAAATAAAATGTTTATCCTTACAAGAAGATTAATGTAGTAGATAAGGTACATGGACCTCAACCTAGAGAGCAACAAGATAAGGGTAGTGGTACAGAACCGTTCTAGTTTTAAATTATTGGAAAAGATCATCACATGATGAGCTTTTTGTTGTATCATGATGGCCAACCTCAAATCTACAATGCATTTCTAACTCTGTAGGTAGTTTGTCGGCCTCCATTATTTATAACAACATGAATATTAGGGCCCAGAATCAGACTCAGGGATTGATATGTGTTATCTCTTGGAGGCCTCAAATGATGAGATTGACATTCCCCCTAGCCCTATTCTTGATTTGAAATACGAGTCTTGTGAGTATGGCAGGGGGATTTCAGAAAACGATTTGTCAGAAACCCTATATATTGAAAATTTGGGGGAAAACTAGAATTTAGAGTAAGACTTCGAATTTTATGAGTAGCTTGTATATGAAGATGTGTGGGACGTGAGGAAGGTCTAGGACTAGTTTGGCAAAGATTTGGTCCCAGGAATGTTATACAATGGCACTGTTTATGTGCCATTGAGGCTGGAATTTTTTGGGCACGTTTAAGACCGTGTAGCCTAAACTTCAATATTGTGTAGATGAGATATGCATTTAGCATATATTGAAGGAATCACTTGAATCTATTCCACACAATTTTCTACATTACTAAATATTTTTATATGGTGGAATTTTTTTTTAAAATGTGATATTCAAAAGCCATTTCAAATCATTCCCACAATAGAAATTATCTAGGTTTTCAATAATTATTTCAATTGGTTTGCTTAGCCACAAACCATATTAGCACTAACCACATTTTTTGCACTAGTGATGAAGAAAGGAGTTGCATTTCCTGTAACCACTAAAATTAAATGAGAATAATTTTTAAGTTTATGATCATGTATAAAAAGATTAATTAATTTATTATAAAATACAGTTGGAGTAAGTGTTTTTTTAAGATAATGGAAAATGTAAAATACTAATATATAAATATAAATATATAAATATATATATATATAATATATATATAATATATATATATATAAATGGAAAAACAATTATAAATATAATAGGTTTGATTTGAATATTTAATTTTAATTTATATTAGGAAGCCATTCACTGTCCATTTTGGTTTTATCATTATGTATATCAAATGTATTTGTTTATATACAGAGTACATGTTTCAAATCTAGTTTTTCTTTTCACATATCTAAATAGTTTAAGATGGTAGTAAAGTTTGTTCAAGGAGGGGCTCTCACTAGCTCTTGTTACAGGTCTATGTGGGGAAAATCATGAGATGGTTACATCTTTATAGGAACATCACTTTTTCAGTTTCATTTGATGATTTTCTGACAATTAAATTTTACACTCATACTGTTAACATGTTATATGCTTACTTTTGAGGCTCAAGATCAACATGGAATTACTAGAAAGATATGATGATGTTATGTCATATTTTATGGAACAAAGAAATTGATTGACATCTTTTTACAGTTGATGGGGAATACACTTCCATATGGCTCGAATGACAATTATATTTTAGAGGACAATGTTTAAGTAGAGTTATACCTTGTTATATGAATATTTTGGAGGCTATACATGTTACAAAAATTATGGTAATTAATTTAGTGATGTTGCAGGTTATATTTTATGGAACAAAGGAAATTAGGAATGCATGTGATAGCTTATTTTTCTCTATTATTGTTCCCTATTATGTATAAGGTATGTAAAATGTGTTACCATTTCTACTTGAATAATATATAAACTTGTGGGCTTACTTAATCGGCTAAAGGGTTAACACATTTACATATATATATGGAATACAATGTGAAGTCTCACGATAGACAATTCCTTTAGTTTAAAACTTTTTGGGAGATACCTAGTCTTCAATCATCATGATTATGGCTTACATTTATGGGAATGAGGAAAAGGAAAAATAAGTAGTGTGCAGTATCATGAAGGACACTTACTATAGTTTGAAGCTTTATGGGAGACAGTTGGTCTTTGACTATCAGTTATGGCTTACATGTGTGGGAATGAGAAAAAGGTAAAATAAACAAAATTCTTTGTTGATAGCGATGTTCAAAAATTATAATAGTATGGTAGCAATCAAGCATTAGATAATCACGAACATAATATAACAAGCTAGCAGGTCACACCGGAAATGAATGCATAAGGCCATGAGAGAATCATGAATTGCTAATAACCAGCTAGCCGGTTTCACTAGAAAGTTACATATAGGTGTTAACATAAGATTCATAAGCTTAGCCCTATATTAACAGAGAATAACATATATTTTTATTGGTTTTCCTCAAGAGGTTCAAAGAGGACAACCCAAACCTATAAAGAAAGTTTAATCCTTTTTCATAGCCTAAAGCCATTTTTACAACCCAACACCAAGAAAAGGTTGAGGTGATAGGTGAATTGGCATGGAATTACTCAAGAAAAATGAACATCAATTGCAAAATTCCCCACAAGAATATAAATGATAAGCGCATAGACAATTAACAATTTAAAAAAGGAGACTTGGTATGGCTTTACTTGAGAAAAACAAGGGTAAAAAATGAAGGCAGAAAACTAAAGACAATACAATATGGGAACTTCAAAACCTTGAAGAGAATCATTGTACTTTGTGACAAATGTTGGATACCTATACCAATAGGTTTCATATTTCATGATTGGCAAATACAAGTGCCAAATATGCTCCATTTTGCTGCTACAAAGGTTCCATATTTGCAAGAAAAGAGAAGGTGTGTATATGCCTGCATATTCATTAAAGTTTGGATGGATGACCCAACAGTCTAACCTGGATCATGCCATGTTTTCAATTTATGTTGTAGAATAGAGAAAGAAATATGTCCAAACTATTTAATCTTGGCAGATCACTAGTTAGGTAGAGAAACTAAGGTTCCCAACTGCTTAATCGGGGGCCTTGGAAGCAATAAGGGTAGTACTAGATAGGAAATGAAATCAAAAAAGCCAATGCAAAAGAAAAGGCACATAAAGGGTTTGCAAGTCCAAGTGCACCCGCCAAGAAGAAATAAAAAATGTTAGGCAAATTAGTTGGGTAGGTAGATGGGGTTGCAGAAGTGATGTCCCTTCCAAGATCAACTTTGCTAACCATGTACAGGCAAAGTAACACAATGGAGCATGACTAACTTCCCTTTTTCATTTGTATATCACTCATTACTAACATCCCTTCACAAGCTGTGTACATAAGAGAAACTTAAGGCTTTGTGATGGTTCTTATGGCCTTTAAAAGCCACATTTCTTGTGCAAAAGTCTTTTCATTCTGATCTACACTTTACACTAAGTTGTTTTCAAGAAAACTTGGTTGTATTGATCCTCATCCATATTTTCCCCCCACATTAACAGCTAACTCTATTATCTAGCTCCCTATACTTAATTTCCCCTATTATTATAACACCATGGTGTATAAACCCCACACAATGTATAAATATCCCCTCCTTGGCACTATAGCCATAATTTCCACTCCCAGGGAATTGAATTAACATTTGGTTAAGGTCAAGAACCCATGTCTAACCCCTTCTCTCCATCTGAACACATCTACCTAGTCAAGTCTCTATTTTTGCCTGAAAACCCTTAGTCTAACCCTTTCTGTGCTCCTTTATACCATTAAAGGGCAAAATATGTTGAAACCTACCTTCCCCGCCTTATCCTAAGGTCGGGAGCCAATGTGCGCCTTCTTTCATATAAATCTGTCAAAACCCGCTTTTCCTAAGTTTTGCCCCCATATGCCTTGTATCAAATTTGCATGGAAAACCTTTATTTTTGCCTTTCCTAATGTCACTGGGAAAATATGATTTTATTAAAGAAAATCATCACAAACCATTGAAAATCATTCATAAAGAGGAGGGTCCCGCTGGGCATGCTTGCCGAGAAATACTATATTATAATCCGCTCGCTGAATATTATCCTCCGTGCAGCTGCTTCACCCGATGACCGTTCGATCGCGGCCTTGCCAGATCTACGGCCAACAGCAATTTCGGAGGGGCCCGACGTCCGACCTTTAAAAAATCATTGACTTTATTTGCCGTGCAGGTTCATTGCCCGACAGCCGTCCGATCGTGCGCCTGCAGATCAACGGTTCTGATGGATTTCGGAAGGCCCCCGACGTCCGACAGATACCTTCCGATATCTATCAGACAATTACATCACGCGGGGACACGCGTCACTGCCAAACTCCGTCGGAGCCCCCTCTGACAGATTCCTTGCCGTGCAGGAGGGGGCCCGATATGGCGACACCTGTCCTCCCACGTCCCCGCCCCACTGTCACCCACGTCAATGCCACAACCGTGCACCCTGTCCCCCATTCGTCCACCTGGTCGCCACCTCATCGCCCCCGTGGACCGGTCTCAGGCCGCCACGTCACCCGATGACGTCCTGCTGACGTCATCCGACCCGGACCCACATGCTGACGTCACTCAAAAAAGCGCGCCAATAAAGCAAAAAGGCCATATTTTCACGATTTTTCGCGTTTTTCTATTATTTTTGCAAAAAAGCACATTTGCTCTGTCTGCATGCATATTACGACCAGCAGTCTACCAGCTAACTGCAGACCATCCACAGAAGCTCAAAGCGCCAACCCAACTGCTATTTCGTCCCGAGCAACTGGTCAAACAGGTATTTGCCCGTGTACCTCCTTGCAAACTGGTTTTTTCACAGTAAATTGTAAAATACACCTGAACACAGCAGAATACTGAAAATTCACCACAAAACCAAGTATACCCTGCTTCCCCTGGAGAATTAGAGGTTGAATTTCACTGGCAGAGCCATTTCGCACTTCAATTTTAGTGAAAACCCTTCTCTGTTCGCGCAATCGTGAACTCATAGCCTGCTCCTAAATTATCAAAGGAGGTCTGCTAAACTTTATAAGAAGCCTTCTCAGAGAGCCCGGCAGTGTTCTATTCTGCTATAAAGCAATCCTATTACTCAGCGTTCCTCTCAATTTCATTTTCTCAGCTAGCACGCTCATCATTTCAAGAAAAATTCAAACAAACATGGATACCCCCTCGGCATCAGTAGCCCTTAATGTTACTCCCCTTAATGCCCCCCAGAGAGAGCTGGATTGGCAAGATTTGGTAGACCTAGATTACCAAATCTCAGAGGACAGCCCATCCAAATGCAAGTTCCACATTCATTTGCTAAATGAGCTCAGGGCTAGGCACAGAGATCGAACAGATATTCTAGGCATTTGGGAGTCCTCCCTCCCAATCTTCAAGCTGCCCCAGGTCAACCAGTTCCCTGACCTGATCCACTTGTGTGCTGTCTGCTATGACCCTATGCAGAGGGCTGTGCTCAACTCTCAAGGTGCAGTAGTATTTTACACCACCCTTGAGGCCATCAAGGAGATGCTCCAATTCAAAACTCAAAAGAAATTGGTTCCTTTATCCCTGCTAGACCTAATCAAACGAGGAGCCAAGATACTGACAGAGGCAGAGATCCTAAAGCTGAATCAATTGTTTATCAAAAAATATGACACAGTGCTGCACCCTCCCATCTTTGATGGCTATTTAAATCAACTGGGCCTGGACTTGGCATACATGATAAGCTCAGTGCTGGGATACAAATCAATGGAGTTTATAGAGGAAACTGTACTAGTGATGATGACAATGTTTTCCCCTGGTAAGACCCCCATTTGTTATGACTATGCTACATATATCTCAGACAAGATACATGAGCAATTTCTACACTTGTCTAGAGAGAGGGTGTTCAGATACACGTCATATATTTATCATCTCATTCTGTACCACCAACATGAGAAGTTCTCCTTTGAAATCAAGAGAACTGATGCAGCAGGAAACCCAAGATCAGTGGTATACTGGAGCTCAGTCTTCCACATCCTTTCATACTCACCATATACATATTCTGAGTTCATAGACTTATTCATCCATCCAGCCTTGTCTCTGCTCTTGACATCACCCCCTCCAAGACTCTCTGATGAGATGCAGAGGATTCTGCAACTGTCCAGTGCCTACAGCATAGGAGATTGGTACTTTTACCAGCATCACACTGTGATTAGAATATATGGGTGTGAGCTGCGCCCATACAAGTTGCCCAGATTTGTGCCCATGAGGCTCTTTGCCTTGGAGTATTTCAGGCAATTTGGCAATGCCGACCAGGTGCACTTTGCAGGAAAGGGTAAAAAGGCACAGCTTAAAGTTAGAAACCAACTTGGCCACTTTGTCCTAAACAGAAGAGAAGGATGGAAAGAGGCAGATAGGATGTTGGAAGGCCTTGGCCTAAAACAAAGCTTCCTTTGGAAACCCTATGACCCTAACAACTTTATATCCTTGAGAAGGCAGAAATGCAAGCTCTCTAGCTATGAGCATGAGAGCAGGTTCCACGTTCTAAGACATGCTAACCAACCAAAGTGGAGAAGAAACATATTAGAAGAGCCTGTGTCTCAAGAAGAGCTAGTTGAAAGTGCTAGAATGCATTTGTTAAAAATGGCTGACTTAGAATGTTCTTCTCAGGTGCTTTCTCTGCCAAATCCCCAAACAAGAGCAGCTGCTTCATCCTCTGCAACACAACAAGAGGCAGTGCAAACTACAAATCAAGGGCAGAGCAAGGGCAAGGATAAAGTGATGGAAGAACCACAGGGCCAACAGGGCCAACAGGGCCATCAACAGCAGCCCCAGCAGGAACATCAACAAGCAGACCAACAGGGTCAGGAGCAGCAGAAAGGAGAAGCCCAAACAGCTACCCAAGAAAAGACAACACCAATGGCGCCTCCTAGACAGGATTCCAGAGTAGACTCCTCCATCCTCCAAACCGCTCAGAGGGAGGATATTAGCAGAAAAAGAGAGAGGGAAACTCCCCTCACTGAAACATCAGAGAAGAGGCAAAGGCTAAATCCCTTCTCAGAGGAGGAGATGCCAAGTATGGAGGCTTCTGCCAGCTCCCTGCAGCAGGAGCAAGATAAGGAAATATTAGGAGAGGTGAGCTCCTCAGGGTAGCAGCAGGGAACAACTACAGCTATAAAAGAACAATTTAAAGAGGCCAAAAGAAGGAGTGAGCCAATAAAAATTTGGCTCTACAATCACCTGCTAAACATGGCTCCTGCAAATCAGCAAAGGATCATGTCCGCATTTGATGTGCAAGATGGCAAGCTGACCATGAGCCACTTCACCCAGACAGTGCAGCAACCACAAACTGCTACAGATTACATCAGGACTAATTTGGAAGTCCTGTCAAAAGACATCCACCCCATAGATCAGATCGAGCTCCACAAACAAACGGGTGAGATGGTCTATGCCACCTTGGCAGACAAGACCTTGATCAATTACAGGCTGCAGAATAGTCTAAACAACACTGCAGCATAGCTTGAATTGGAGAAGGCATCCTCTCAAGCTAAAGATAACATAATCAAGGCATTAGAGGAAATAATCATTGAGTTTGGGCATGACCCCAATGACGTTAGGGCTGTACAACAAGTCCTTAAGCTGAGGGATGCAGACATGGCTGCAATAAAGAAAAAATTGAAGATCCCCCCAACTCTCCACCCACAGACAGATGAGGTTGCCCAGCAGAGGCAAGAAAAGGATGCAGCTTCATTATTGATGACATTATACAAGGAGCTGATAGAAACACAAGAAAAGCTGCAAGATACAGAGAGCACATTGGAAGCAGCATTGCAGAGGATGGAGGCAGGGCAATCTTCCAAGCCGCCTACAGAAGCAATAAACCTTGAGGAAACCCCTCAAGGTACTATCCCTCCAAAGCAACAGGCACAACAGGATGCTCCAGGCACCACAGCACCAACAACAGAGCAGGCTGAAAGCCTGGACATGCAAAAGCTGAGGCAAGAAATACAGGTACTGGGAGGCTCAGATGTTAGAACTCAGCCAAGCCCAGGACAACTTAGCAAAAATAAATGAAAAATATGATAAGTCTAAGCAAAATGTGGCTGAGAGGGAAAGAGAAGTAAAAGCTCTGAAGAAAAGAATTGCAGAGCTAGAAAAGGAGCTCAATTTTGATAAAGTTACAGCAGAGCTCAAACAAGTTATCTAGACCACCATTGGACAATCAATAACTAACCAATGGGAGTACATTGAGGCCATATATGAGCAAGTGGCACTCATTAGTAGAGCAAGAAAAGAACTGCACAGAGCAAGGGCATCTCTAGGCAATATGCCTGAGATTGCCCCCAAGATGATAGAAGTGCTCAATTACAAGACAAGTTCCCAACTGGTAAGAATGGGAATTGGAAACAGGACTGAAACCATCTCTTTAATCAAAAGAGTCCTGACAATGAGGAACCTAATTCAGACCCTAGACAGAAGAATCCAGGATATGCAAGCTGACATCAATAAATTCCAGAATAGGTTCATGGCTTTATAGGACAGGGGGCTCCCCAGCTTATTATAATCAGGAAAATTACTCTCACATGAGAAATATGTCAAGAGAGTAAGCAGTTTTGCAGCAACACAGATTGTTGAAGCACCCAGTACATCTTCAGGAGCAGGCCTAGCAACAGGGCAAATTCTTTTTGATAGAATAGATAATTTGTTTTTTATTAAAAATGAAGTTGCACACTTATTTGATGAGCCCCCTCACTTTTATAAGTATACAGAGGCTGATGAGACCATGGGGTCAATTTTGAAACATCAGTTGCCTCCACTAGATACATGGCAGGAATTAATAAGATTACTTTTGAATCAAAGTTAAGTAATCACGACTTTCTCTTCAGCAAAAAGTTTGCATTGCATACACAGCTGGACAAAAGATACATCAGCAGGTATGAAGACGCTGAGCCAACTCAGCACAGGTACTCGGCCGCAACAATAGCATCAGCAAGCACAGGTGGCAGGGCCAAGAAGACACAGGAAAGTGACAGCTGCACATCACATCATTCAGCAGTTATGATAAAGCCGCTCAACCCACTCCGTGAGCCCCAAAGGTCAAAATTACTCTGACGGAAGTTAAGAGCTTTTATAACTCATTTAAGATTGTAATTACTTCTCATCTACAAGCCATGTACGAGTGTAAGAAGATATTTCCCTCTCAGATGATTCAATGCCTGAGATATTT
>APFE030893670.1:38507-79871 GCA_000404065.3 Pinus taeda | reverse complement strand
TGAATAGTGAGTGTGCGTTCTTTAAGCACGGCCTCCACAAAATGATTTGTTTGCACAAACACCCATTGCCACATTCACTGTCTAGGAAATCTCAATACTTATATTTTTGGCATATCACCATCTCACACAAGAAATCAAGGCATTTTGTCTATTGCAAATGACCACTAGAAGTGGTTGCACCCTTCTCTAACTAACATCTATGAAAAGAAAATTATTTTTGTTCATGTTAATCTCTCTTCAGTCCTCCATGTGGGCACTTTACCTCTACAATTGCATCAATCCTTCATTAGAACTCTACAATGACATTTGAACCAACCTACTTGCTCCATGTGTCTATCGAGAGTTTTTACTATTAGCCATGAATTTAAGGGGCAAGGGGAGGTTTTATGGATGTAGTTGTGCCCGAAGATGTGCTTGTGTAACTCTACATGCCAAAGAGAAAGCTATCAAACACCAAAACCTTTTAGGTGAGATGCACTTCCCGAGGTAGTCAATCACCACCGCCACACCTTTATTGCACATTTGTGAGTTGTTAGTCTCTACTCATCAATGTAATGCCTTCAACTGTCAGGCCTCCATCATCAGAATCTACTTGTATGTTAATCAAAATATCATTGTTGTTGTTGTTACGCTTGAAATCAATGCTTGTACATAACACCTACCACCTACTACAGATGACAACCAAGCTGATCATAGACCTTCAAAATGTTTGTTTTACTCTCTTTTTTTCTCATTTTTTATTATCAACATTTTTTTAACCTTCACTTGTCGACCAAACTAATTCTCAAGTTATAAACTTTATTGCTTTCATAAAATATGAAAATGCCTTCCGTTAGATAAACACTTGAAATACCAATAATAATAAAATTCCACAACGACTTATCTTTAATTTTGGTCATGCCATTATGTCTTTGTGTTTCCATTGCTTCGATATTCTTTGCTTTCTATTCTACTCCAATGTGTGCCACCTCTAGCCTCACTCTATGTCATGTGTACACACAATGCCTCACTCTCTTTTTAAATATTCACCATGCCACTCAAGTTTTAACACTCCTAGAATCTATTAGCATGCCAATTATTGCACATATACAATAGTAGAAAAATGCAAAGAAAGACATACTCTCATACATAATGATTTGTACAACAACCTTAATATGTGACTTTATTAATTTGCGTCAGATAACTTTATTAAACAACTAATGCTAAAGCACTAAATTATTATATATTATATGATGATTACAAATAAAATAACTCTTAACATTCTTGAAGTCCTAAACTTTTATACTAAGCTCCTCCTCTCTAAGGGGAGTCACACTCCATACTCTTGTGGTTTTATAGCCTCCTTGATATTTTCCTTTGTCCATGCAAAACAATTTTTCCTCTTTCAATATTTTGAAAACAATCTTGTGTTGAAATGATGACTATCTTAACTTGTGGTCATTTATGGCTAAGAGGCCTCATTAATTATATCACTAGGTTTATGGGTAAGGAGTTGACCTAGTAAACATTATTTTACATTACTTCAGGTGACAAAGCTCAACCTAAGCTTTTATGTGGGTCTCGTTGCCTCAAAATCTAGCAGGTCCTGTGAGAGCCCTCACAAGACGAGAGCTAAACCAAGATACAGCAATGGGGTGGAGGCCACTGTCACATCCGCACTCCAACTCCTCTTCTTTAGTGGAATTTCACCACAAGGGAGGCTTCCCATTATAAGTCACCTAATCGATATTCTAAGTCAATAGCTCAAAGCTGACAGTTTCAAAAGTCTCAAAGAGGGCACTTGTACTAAGAACAAGGCTCAATCCAATGTGAAAAGGAATACCCTCACAAGAACCTACAAAGAAGGGACTATAGCCTAGGGCTTGGATTATAACATACAAAAATGGCAAGCTTAGGCATATAAGACCAAGAAAAGAATTATTAGAGAGAAATGATCAATAAAAGCGAACCACAAGAATTCAACAAGCTCTATGTTGAAGGCTTAATGCTAGTTTGGGGTTTCCTAAGCTAGAATTGTCTAAGGTTTGTGATGTCATCACTAAGGAGGTTATTCCAACCATGCAAAATGCAAGATTTAGATGTGATAAGGTCCAACCAGCAAGCAAAATCACAAAACAAGCCAAGGCTTCAACCCTAGTTGCATCTAGCCTTATGCCCTAGCCCTAGTGTGTAGAAGTTCTTTTGCACACTAGGTCTGGTCTATGACTAGGCTAGCACATAAACGCACTAGCAGTGCTCAACAATGAACATCTATGCACAACAATAAAAAACATCAGTGAAATCAGCAATAGTACACAAGATATATTCGCCCAAAACTTGTTCTTGTTATTCCATCCATAAAACAATCATAGGGCCCCCATACCAGGGATCATGGCCCTTTGGAGACCCTTATACAAACTAGCATACACAGTATACAACAACTAGGGCTAAGGTCTAATACTTCAAGCCCTCATCTGTTGATAACAACAAAGACAAAACAACTTGACTTACTTGTTAGTTGACCTTCCTTAGCAATCATCCCTTACAGTCTTCTTGTCCATGGTAGATCCGCTCCTCCTTTAGATCATTATTCCTAGTTGTTCTTTGCCTCCAAACACTGCCCAACCAACTCCATTTGGTTCCCAGTCCTTCTCTACCCTCCTAGCAGCTCCTCCAACAACTTCTTGAGTTTGGGCTTATCCCTTTAGCCACAAAGTCTTTGTTACCTTCTACTATTAGCCCTTCAAAGCCTCAGCAAGCCCTATACAAGCCCTTTATGCCTACAGCCTAGCCCTAACCAGGTTGTGGCCTACTTCAACAGACCTCATCTATCTTGTTCTGACTATGGATCACATCCATGAGTCACTTCTCTCCCCCAACTAGATATCTCCAACCTTTCCAGGCCCTTAGCCTTTTCTGTTTTTCCCTTTTCTAGAACTCGGTCTCTTATACCTAACATACTTGTTGGCTTACTACAACCTAGACTACGATTATCAGTCTTCTAGTTGTTGTTCCAACAGTCCTCCTGAATAGACTTTTCATGTGTCTTCTTCAAGCAATCCAACTCAGCATCCACAGGAAGATACTTCTTTCCTAAGTCGACCATTCTAGAAACATATCATATGCACAAAATGCTTTTGTTGATTTTTACTCGGGACTCCAGAATCAGGTTTATGCCTACAACATGATCACAAACACACTAAAATGCCACAACACAAGCACTTTCCACAGCAGAAAATGTACAACAGTGAATCAATGAAGTACACAAGAGAATTGTTTCCAACCCAAAACTTGTTATATTACAACTTTAACACAACAAGCATAGGGCTCCCATACCAGGATCATGGCCCTTACAATTAGCCCTGATACAAGAACAACTAGGGCTTGATGTCAACAACTTATGACTACCAAACTGCCCTTGAACAAGACACACTTGACTTACAGATTGAAGGAATGTTCACACCAGCCCTTTCAATCCATGTACTTTGAACATTTGGCAGGTCCTTTGCCACCTCTTCTACTGCTCACAAGTACTTTTGTTGCTCCAAAATTGCTTGCATTGTTGTTCCAATCTCACTAAACTTAGGTTTCCCTCTAACAGTGCCTAGCTGCTCCCTAGATCACTATTCATGGGGTCTTCTAAAGCTACCCACCTACAGACTTCTTGATGCTCCAGGAAGTCTAAACCTAGGGCTTCTACAAACAACCATCTAACTATCTTGTTTCTGCTCCAAATTGACAGTGCTTAGGGCACCAACCAAACTACATCTATCATCCCTCTTATCGCTGAATTGCAACACCGAATCTATTAACTAGGGCAAAAGAACTTGTTGTCCAAAACCCTTTTGCACAAACCCACCAACTAACAACGAATCTCCTCAACACTAGCCCACTTTAACAACCCTTCTACAAACCTAAACTCCTCATCCTCCCTGTTAAACTTCAATCACACTGGACAAACTTGCGGCCTAGCATATTAGGTCCGTTACACTTCAGATCTCAACCTAAAAGGCCTTTTTCTCCTATGTTGTGACATGAGGCAACTCAGGCCTCTCTTCTGCAAGCCTATAGGCTTTACAGCCTTCTCTCCTAGCAGAACGGGGTTTTGGCCCTCCTACATACTTGCGGCACTTTATCCTTCCATAGAACCGAGAGCTCAGTCCCTTTTAGACCATTTTCCTCTAAAATTCTCGGCTGCCCAAAACAAAATCGAACTCCTTGAGGTTGACAAACTTGGACTAGAATAGATCATAAACTCCCTAATTGCTCCGACTCCTTGAGGTTGAATGATTCATATTGCTAGATATCTCTAAAGATATCATTGCACTTGTGGATGATTCAAATGGTCTTCACTTTGTCTCTACTTATAGTATCTATGAAGAGCAAATCAAACCCCCAAGGGGCATGACTTGAGTTTAACTTATCAAAACCCCACTAACATAAGAAATGAGATTTCTTTCATTTCTCTTTCACCAGATCATTGAAGCCCTAAGTGGCAGTGCCCCTCATGCATCCAATGAATATATTATCAATTTCTCCACTTGGGTCTTTGCCCGCAACTTTGGGTACACAGCCCACCACTTGGGTACCTTGCCCATGAAGCTTCAATTTCGAGGGTCAACTCCTCACAAACCTAGTACCTCAGGGGTTGTGGGAGTGTCTCCTAAGATACACCTTTCAACAACTTCGACTTAGCCTCTTCTAGGATAGTTGCAGCTCTCTTAGGCTTCTCTTCTTTGCACAGATTCTTAACTCGATTGTTAATTATAGATAGCAATGGTATGCTCTATGCTTGCAACAAGTACTTCAATGTCCTTTTATTAGCCGAATGATAATTTCCACTTATTTTCCAATAGCAATCACATAAACCATTAATCACATTGACAGTAACTGTAGATAGAACATAAGCAATAAAATGTAGCAGACATGCCAAGACAAGAAAACACAAGAATTTGGCTCAAGCCCGAGTAAAAACCCCCAAGATGGGGGAAGCCCTTGATCAATTTTTCTTATTATAAATATCAAATGTTCAGCAGAGAGAGAGAGTACAACAATACAAAGTCAAAGTCAAAATTGACTTGCCAATACCACTGTCAAAACAACCTTGTCAAATCTGCAATTCTTCCCTCAGTCACCAACAGTCAAATTAGCCCTAACCAGTCAACAATCAAACTTCCCCTCTTGAGCTCGGTCAACCTCAGTCAAACTTGGCCTTCTTTGTTGGTCAAATAGCAACAAAAACAATGAACAAATATGTGGTCAAACCCAATCAAATGATGATGTCACCCTATGGTTAAAACAATCTTGCAAATTCGTGGCCAATACCACTATCAAAACAACCCTGTCGAATCTGTAATTTTGCCCTCAGTCAACAGCAGTCAAATCAGCCCTAACCAGTTAATAGTCAAAAGTCAAACTTCCCCTCTTGAGCTCGTTCAATCTCACTCAAACTCAGCCTTCTTTGTTGGTCAAATGAGTTGTCCAAAGTGGAATTTGGCCCTACATTCCAACTTTAACAATCCCTGTCAACTAGGGAGAATACCACCTGCCAATCCATCCATCATTATGTCATCTTGTCATCATGTACAATCTCTGCATCTCGTCTCAGCTATGTTGAACACTGATATAGATAATCAGAAGAATCGATCGAGATTTAGTCAAAAGACCTTGCCACTCTCCACTAACAAAAGTCAATCCACATAACCAGGGGTAGAACCCCAATCTGACTTGATCATGAGCGATCAAGTTGTTGAACATCATGCATCCTAGACATAGGGAGTACGACAGTACACAATGCGTCCATCTGTAGTGATATGATCCCTATCTCTTTTCCCAACTCATTGGCCAGATGACAGGTACTTCCCAAGAATCCTGGACTGCAAGGGTAGGATGTATGTTGGGGCATCCATAGGAGAAGGTGAACCACTCATCCTGCCCAAATGCCATAGCTATAGGTGAGCCACTCATCCTATGCATATCTCATCAACCATAGGGAAAGGTGAACCATTCACCCTACACATGTAAATCGCCATAGGGGAAGGTGAACCACTCACCTAGTACATAGTGTACCTATAGAGGAAGGTGAACCACTCACCCTATGGTCGCACATAGCTCCAAGAAGTACCCCAGGGCCTCAGCAGCTCCTAGAGCTCAATGTCCAACTCAAGCGGGACCCTCATGGTAGGGTCCTTCCACGACTCCCAACCTCTCTCTGAAGGCAATGAACTTGACCTTACCAAGAGGCTTTGTGAGGATGTCAACAACCTGTTCCTCTGTCCTCATGTGTTGGAGCCTTATCGCTCCCAGTTGTACCATATCCCAGATAAAGTGGTACCTGATATCAATATGCGTGGAGCAGTCGTGGAACATGGGATTCTCTAAAGGGCGAATCCCACTCTGATTGTTACAATAGATAACGGTGGTATCGAACATGTGCTCAAATAGCTCACTGAAGAGCTTCTTCAACCAAATTGCTTCACAACTGGCCATACTAGCTACAATATATTATGCCTCGATGGTGCTTAGACCAACCGATTTTTGCTTCCTGCTCATCCAAGAAATTGAAGCAGATCCCAAAGAGAACCAACATCCTGACATGCTCCTTCTATCCACCACACTACCAGCCGAGCCAGCATCAGAGTATCCATGTAGCCTCAAATTTTCGGTAGTGTATCTCAGTCCATAGTTGATAGTGTCACGAAGATATCTTAAGAGATTCTTTGCAGCAACCCATACCTAATGAGGCTCAACCATATATTGACTCAATATTTACAGCGAAGCATATGTTTGGTCAGGAGTTTACCAAGAACATCAGGGCCCCCACAAGTTGCTTGTACTCATAAGAGTTTGCCAATTCGAGCCCAGCAGTGCTTCCACATAGCTTCTTGAAGTTTAGTTCCATCAGTGTAGTCACAAACTTACATTCCACCATCCCACATCTTTCTAACAACTTCACAAGGTATTTTCCTTGAGAAAGAAAAATTTCACCTAGTTTTTGCCAGACCTCTAGACATAGGAAGTAATGCATCAATCCTAGGTCCTTATCTCGAATTCAGAAGTCAACTCCCTCTTACATTGACAAATGAGAGGGTTTGTACCAATCAAAAAGAGATCATCAACATAAAGGACCAAAATAAGAGGCATGTCCTTTTTATGCTTGAAGTATAGGTTTGGATCATCATAGCTCCTTGTAAATTCCAACTTCATAAGAAAGCTATCAATCATTTCGTGCCAAGGCCTAGGGGCTTGGTTCAACCCATAGAGGGATTTCTTCAACCGGCAGACATGTGTCCTTCGATCTTGTACTTCAAACCCATGTGGTTGTTCCATGTAGACTTCCTCCTTAAGCGAGCCATGCAAGAATGCAGTCTTGACATCCATTTGATGTAGGCTCCATCGTTGATTGGAAGCAAGAGCAATAATAGATTGGATAGTGGTATATCAAGCAATCGGTGCAAATATTTCATCATAGTCCAGTCCTTCCTTTGGAGAGAAACCATGAGCTACGAACCTGGCCTTATATTTTTCAGTACTTCCATCAGCTCCATGTTTAATCTCATAAATCCATTTTGAGGTGACCACAGACTTGTCCTTAGGTCTAGGCACCACATCCCAGACATCACTTTTCATGATTGATTCATAATCCTCATTCATCGCATTTTCCATGCTTAGTGCTTTACGGCTTCTTCAAACATGCAATGTTTAGCATGAATAATGGTACTCTTTGCAACAACAATCCCTTGATACTTGTTAGGCTTCTTACTTACATGAAATGTCCCTCTTGGAGAAGTATGTCTTTCAGCATCTTCGAGAGTATCTTTGAGCCATAGTGGTCTTTCCCTTCTGGTCAGGACATCACCAGGAGGTGGATCAATAAGATCCATCGAGCCATCAACATCAAGCATAGGCTCATCCAACATAGGTTCTTCTTGTGATTTAGCAGCATCATCATCATCTTTCCTTGAGATGGGGAGATCTTTGGCTTTCTCGAGGGCAGTGTCTTAATCAAAGGTAGCATCTCGACTTACTTCCACATCTCTTTGACTAGGTAAATAGATTTTATATGCCTTTGAATTTTCACTGTAACTGACAAATATACCTTTCTTCCTATAAGCTTACAACTTCCTTTTCTCTTTAGGCACATGAAAGTATACCAGACAACCAAAGATTCTAAAATGAGAAACATTAGGTTTCTTACCAGTAAAGACTTCCTCAGGTATCTTGAAACAGTGTTTTATAACCCGGCCGAGTCACAACCAACCCAGCCGAGTCATTCCGGGTCGATCGGTTGGTTGCTGACCCGGCCTTTGAAACGGAACGGTCGGCCGAGTCAGCAATGACTCGGCCGAGTCACTCAATGACTCGGCCGACCCGGCCGGGTCCGCTAAAAAACGGTCGGGTCACTGGAAACGAGTCGGCCGAGTCATTACCGAGTCGGCCAAGTCATTGAAAACGAGTCATTACCGAGTCGGCCGAGTCATTACCGAGTCGGCCGAGTCATTGTCCTTAATGTATTTTTTACAACGACCGAGTCATTGAAAACGAGTCGGCCGAGTCATTACCGAGTCGGAGTCGGAGTTGGAGTCATTGCTCGGCCAAGTCGGAGTCGGAGTCGGAGTCTTAAAACATTGTCTTGAAATCCAAAGCTTGATGCAAGCTCCTATTTTGAACATATACGGCAGTGTTGGCAACTTCTCCCCACAAGAACTTCGATGGTTCAATTCTTCCTTTTAGCCACACCATTTTCCTCAAGAGTGTATGGAACAGTTGGCTCCCTCTTAATGACAACCTCTCTACAAAAGTCATTGAATTCATTTGATTCATATTTAGCTCCATTGTCAGTCCTCAATGTCTTGATCTTCTTCCCTGTTTGATTTTCTACCGGTGCTTTGAAAAAATGAAACCATTTGAACACTTCATCCTTTCTCTTCAAGAAACAGATCCATGTTTTTCGTGATATGTCTCCACAAAGATTGCATAATATATGTATCCTCCCAATGACATTATGGGTCGAGCACCAGATAGGTCAGAGTGGACCAATTGAAGAATATCAGTTGTCTTGCTTTCACTAGAAGGGAATGGTCCCTTTATATGTTTCCCAGTTGCACATCCCTAATAGTCTCCTTCATGGTTCATATTGAATTTGGGCATCCCTATGACCATCTTCCTTACCCCAGGTAAGGCTTTGTAATGTAAGTGGGCATATGTTTGGTGCCATAACTCACATTGAAGGTCCCAAAGGATTTCCACCAACTTGATAGAGACCATCAACCCTAAATCCAAAAGTAAATGCATCTTTACGGTTTCTATGCCAAATATGTACCTTTCCATCAATGAATCCTACCTTGAAGCCTTTTTCTTCCATCGCAGAAATAGATACCAGGTTCTTCTTCATATCGAGCACATATAACACTTCCTATAGATCTATGGTTTTATCATAATTCAAGTGAAGAGTGACAGTTCCTATCCCTTTCATGAGGTGGGTGGCATTATTTCCAAGTATAATCTTTAGATTAGTCTTCTTCTCAACCAAATTTGAGAGGGCCTCTTTGTATCCAATGAAGTGCCTTGAGGTCCACTATCAATTAACCAATGATCCAAAGTATCTAGACGAGAGGCAATAGATAGAGCAAAAATAAAATAAAAATCATCTTGCTTTTCTACAAGATTACTTTCATCATACCTGGCATTTCTTGTCCTTTTTGGAGGCCGACCATTTCCATTTCGAGTCGCTGAGCATTCCTCTTTCCTTTATTATTGAACCTATTGTTCCTTTGATTGTCATTGCTTTTGTAATTGTTGTTGATGTTGTCATCATCCCTTGAAGAATTCTTCTTGTAAGGGCACTCTCTAGCATAGTGGTCAGAGTTGTTACAATTGTGTTAAAATTGGCAACAAGGGCCAAATTCCACCTTGGACAACTCATTTGATGGAGATTATTATTGGATTGAATTTCTCTTTTCAAGAGGACCAAAATTGACCTAAAGATCATTAAATTTGGATAAGCAGAAATGTGTTTTTGAATTTATGCCCACATGTGCAAATTGTGAAGGTCGACCACATCATCATGTAGGCTCATGAAGCCCAAGAGACATGTCACTTCACTCTCTATGACTAGCATAAATATGAGAGACCTCAAACATCTCACACATTCTTCTCTCTCCTCATCTAATTGGTTGATATAGCTATTAGGAAGCATGATTCTCTCACACATGTTGCAAGGAGGACAAATTGCAGGGCCAAAATTTCAGAGTGTATTGCAGATTTGACCAATGTTGACCATGTTGAGAAATCTAGGGCATCGATGATTAGGAGAATTCTCTTCTAGATAATTGCTTGTGATATGCTTTTACTTCTTGGCAATAAAAGTACTCACAAGATATCAATGAACAACCCTTCTTTATCCCAAAATGACATCTCCACAACAAGGACTAGTCTCCAAAAACAAAATATCCACAAAGATCACATATGTACATGAGTAGCAAGGTACAAGAGCTAGGTTGAAATCTTCTAAGAGGCCAAAATAGCCCACAAAAGATAATGCAATGAGAAAGTGAGGAGAAATTTTATTTATATGAGGTCTACCTTGCCTAATTTTAGATAAGAAGCCCCTATAACAAATTTGATAATGAATAAACACAAGTAAACCTTGGGTTGCAAACCAACCACTAGCTCAAAATGATATAATGTCCAAATAGACCCACAAGTGTGAGTCGTAAGCCTCTAATATGATAATGTCATGCCCATTTTGGGTTCCAAATGTTAAGTGATGGTGAAGAGAAGGATGAAGGTGTCTCCAAGCATCGTGATCATCCATCATTTGAGGAGTATTCCTCCAATCCAACCTCAAAGCAGCTCAAGGGTCCCAAATCAAGTTGGAGTGCCCCCATGTCATCTCCATGGGTCTCCAAAGGTCATGTGGTATCTCCTTTTTCTAGTGTTACGGCTCCATTAGGTGCAACAAACCCTCCCTAATCCTCTCATGGAAGACCATCATCATTTGGGCTCTAAATCATGGCTTTCCCATCAAGTAGTGTCAAGGCCATCCTGGGGCATGCTACGTCCAGTTGTACAATCATCAAGAATCCCCTATGCTAGTCAAGAGAAGATCAACATCCTGGGTCCTAGAGGTGTACTCTCAAATGTGTATCAATTGTTCAAGTCATCATTCTTACCAATGCTCTGATGTAAATGGGCAATGTTGCATCTACTAAGACATCAACCTCTATGTATGGCTTGCTTGCCTATGGAGTGGGTGCCCTAAAGGTCTGTGTTATTGTGGGCCACTTGGAAAGACCAACTTAAAGTCCAGTGAAAGTAACTAAGATCATATGAGCATCTAAGTGGACCAAACTTGTATGTTAAGGGTGTATTAACAGTTCAAACTGGGACCACCTTCTAATATCTAATTAGACCAAGTCCCATAAAGATGTTCCCTACTTTGGTAGAGTTGGCTAATAGTCAACCCTATTAATTGTTTATAGCCCCCAAGGGGAGGTGGCATTTCCAAGGTTAACCAATCTATGAATAGGTTTTAATGTGAATGAGCAGCAGTAGAGGGGGAAAGGCTTCATGGCCAAGTGCCATGGTCAAAGGGACCAACTAATGGGAATCCACATCCTTAGTGTATGGATGTAATGGAGGGAGAAAATGTGGAGGCATGAGTAACCCTACCCGGCCTACATTTTCCACCCCTCTAGTGCACCCTTTACTTCTTTTTTATAATGCTTTGTGTTATGCTACATAGCTCAAGGATCAAAGCTTGCTCTTAATGATATAGCATTCAATTTACTCCTTAAAATGAGGTAGTTTATTGCTCATCAAGGTTGGGAAATGCAAGGGTTCCTTTTGATGAGATAAAACATCATGTGCTCAGGAACTAGGTGATGGCTAATTAGGAGGGTAGAGCTCATGATAGGCTTTTGCTCATGTGCTAACTTATGTCTCGGCCATTTTTTCATTTTGATTTTCCTTTTCTTCATTGTGCCCATATTATGCTTTTCCATTCTTTTAGTTGCATCAAACTCCAAGGAAATGTTTCTCAACCCTAATGAAGGATGTGGATAAAAGGGTGCCAAATCCCAATGAACCAACGACAAGTTCGACCAAAAGAATGGAGATGATATATAAAGGGCTTATAATGTGACATGGAAAGTGTTAAGTATGTTGAAAGGGAAAATGAACACGCTACTTCAATCCAGGTTCTCCAAGTAGTGCCCTACTATAACACTATGGCCTTAAGGCAAGTCTCGCTAGACTAGGGCTAAAGATTACCCCCTGGCAAGGTGAGAGAACAAACTTACAGTCAAGATCGGTCAATTATTTACATCACCCCTTTATCCATACTAATTGCCCAAAACATCAAGTACAAGTACTCGATTGCAAAATTATCAAAGCACCTATTGAGTAGCAGCCCCCCTTCATTTAAGAGGTGTTGGAAAATGTAACTAGTTTTGGTATTCATAATTGCCATTGTACTAATGTCAATATGTATATCATACGTTACAAAAAAAGAAATAAAGAAGAAAGAAAAACTATTATTTTTAAGCATGGGTTTCATGCTTCATTTTATTGGTCATCTAAGTCAAGCATGCATTTCATGCTCCTAGGGTTTATCATGTCAAAAGAATATTTTTCTTTGAGTCAAGAGAGTCTTTATCAATTGTATAAGACCCTATTGGGTAAGATGTAACATGAAAAAGATACTATTGTAAGTCTAGAAAGTCCTTATCGGTCTCCTAGCACAAGTCGGCTCTGCCAGTGACAAGTCGACCTAGAAGAGGCTATTCAACCTCCACAAATGTGTATAAATAGAAGTAGCATCGACCTCTTTTGTCACCAAGTCAATCTCACAAGAAAGAAGTTCGATCTGAAGTTGGAAACAAGAAGAAATCTAGAGCAAAGAAGCAAGAAGTCAAGGAGGAAAACCTAGCGAAGGAAAGAGGATAAAATTTGGATTTTTCTACTCACAGGTGCAAAATAAATTAGGGTCTTTGTGTTGTTGTCGGGCCGAAGAATCGCATGTGATGCAAATTCGAATTACATGGTCGAGAGTTGGATTAGGTCTGATTTGAAGGTCGTTGACTATTGTTGACTTTGGAAGACTTTGACCAATCACAAGGGCTTTGTTGGAGAGCTGACTTGGTGCTTGGAGAGGGACTTAGTCTAGGGTTTTGGGTCTTGGATTTCTCATTTGAAGCAGATTTTATAAGAGAAGAGATTTTTTCTAGTTTTTCCCCTGGAGGGGTTTTGCCCTAGCATGGAGCATACTTCTTGTGCACATTGTGTTTATTGTTTTTGCTCTTGATAATTTTTTGATGAAAATATCTAATAAAGAAACATAAGAAGATAACTAAAAGTTCACAAGAAATTATAAAGGTTAAGGAGAATTTGTTTTAATAGCTACCCTATTGTATTCTCCAACATGGTATCAGAGCTTGGGTGAACCAAAATAGAAGGCAGTTGGAAGATCATCCTATTGACATAAGAAGGGATTGCTTGTCAAGGGAATTCATTTGCAAAAGGACACAAGAAACGAAGAAGAAGACCTATTGACCTAGAAGGAAGGTTACTACATCAACCTTTGATCAAAGATCTCATCATCTCAAGATGGATCAAGCTCTCATTGAAGGAAGGAAGGAAAAGCTCTTGTTGAAGATTATCCATTACATCATCTTGAAGAAAAGGAAGCATCAAAGAATCTTGGCATCGTCATCCTCTCTTTGAAGTTGTTTGAAGACACTATTGTTGAAGGGATCCTAGAAATCATCATCCTAGGGCATCTTTGAAGTCTCATTGAAGCACTTTCAAAGCTCAATGAATATTTTTAAGATTGCTTACAATATTCATTTAAATAAAAACAGAAACAAATAAATAACTGAAACTAATATCATAAGAGATGCCAGCTATGAAGAATATCCACTATGCAGCAGACAATAACACCCAAGTGCTTTAATATTATATGACCCATGTTGGACTCATACTGAAAATTTCTACTCATGGTTCTCTATATGTTGAGTAACTTACTGCACAACATAGCTTTTTCTGGATATCAACATGAGGATGTTTTTCTATACTATTCATGCCATTGAAATGTGTAGTCACTGTCCAAATTACAAGATTATGGCAGTTTGAATGTGTTGGAGAACATAACTAGTTTCAGTCTTCATAATTTGTATCAATATGTATTTTATGTAAAAAGCAAAAGAAACAGAAAATTATTATTATTTTTCTAGACAAGCATGTTCTTCATACTTCTAGGTTTTTGAGTCAAAGAATCAAAGTCCTATTTGGACCTATTGTAAAAGAAAAAGAAAAGAATTTTTAAATATGTATTTTTGGGTCAAAAACCCCTCTGGATGCCAAGTCGGCCTACCTATCAAGTCAGCCCTTCCCCAAAGGTAATGTCCATTCCCACCCCTCTGGATAGTATAAATAGAGAGAAGATCAAGCTCATTTGGACACATACACTTGGATAATTGTGGTCTGAAATATCGCAGAAAGGAGAAATACGAAGAGGAGGGCCGAAGTATGAGAAAAGTAGTTTCTTCTTGCGCTGGAACGTGTGAAAGTTCTACCTTGATACACCTCTTGTTGCTGATCTCTTGATGATGGATATATTGTGCAGAAAGGAAGGTTTGGCTTGGCATCTAGAGGGCTGGTTATGGGTTTTGGGTATTTCATTTTGATCTGATTCTATAAGAAGAGAATTTTCTGGGTTTTCCCCTTGAAGGGGTTTTGCCCTGGCTTGGAGCCTATATTTTGTGTTCTCTGTATCTTGTGATCTTCATGTTTACATTTTGATAATTGTTTGATGAAGAAAAACACAATTAAATGGATAAAAAGCTAACAGATTGCACAAGAAGTTATCAAAGAAACGAAAATCTAATCTAATCATAAACCCTCCTGATTTTCCAACAGAATGATCTGGAAATTTGCAATTATTTTACGAAAAATGTCTATGTTATAATGATCTCAGACACCAAAAGCTAATATTGTTATTCATGTACATCTTAAATTTTTATTTTAAAAAATAGGCATTAACTGTTAAAAGTTAAAATGACCAAAATATATATAACCTCTTCTAAATATAATTTCAAAATGACACATTAAGGAATTGAGAAATACGCACATTATCGCATTGTTGTTGCACAGAAGATGGAAAACACTTTAAGATAACACAAAATAGATCAGCTGCATCACTCTGCAGGGTAAAAGGAAACACTGAATTATATTCAATTCCCGTTGCTAAAATATGTAAAATATCCACTCATCTATGATTATTTTATAGAATCAGAAGACAAGAAAATTCAATCTCAATAGACCTTGTATTAGAAGACTATGTTCTAAAGGATCATATAAGGTTTAATTGATAATTAGGCATATTCTATGAAGAAGCTATCAATTTTTAGAAAATTGGTAAAACTTACAATTTACAAATACGAGAGTATTATTCCATGAAATAAAGTGGAACCTTCCAAATTTAACATAGGGAAAAAGAGGTAGAGAAATAGAAAATACCTAGCAAACCAATAAAGTAACCTTTCCAAAAAAGATGCCACAAAAAATTCAAGAAACTCAACTGAAGTGAACATTGAAACATAACAAACAAACAAATCAAATAAAAGTAACTAAAAATATATTCCGAAGTAATGATTTCTAAACATACATGTAATTCATGAAAGAGCATCAAAAACAAACGTTAGAAAATTCAGGAAAGGCATAATAGAAACGTCCATTTATTAGATAGATGTTCTCCAGTCAATATAGACTATTTCCAATGTACTGAAAGAGAGGATGGAACATTACAACTAAGCATTATAAAATATTGAACAAGAAAAAGCCCAAACTAATATTTCTTGGTTTTGGTTCTGATTTTGTGAATCTTGTCACTCAAATGTAATTTTACATCTACTAGGTTCCAAGATTCTGTGTCAGCTTAGAGCTATGATATCTGCATAGGACGTGTGTAATAATGAACAATCTTGACAACCTCAGGCATACTCTTTTCATTAAATAATAAACGTTAAAGCTCATTAGTTCCTCTGTCAGCCCTAAAGAAATAGCAGGTCTTTCCTATACAAATGTCGACTTATAAATCACATATCATGATTCCATATAAAAATGTGACTGAATATCAATCTCTTTGCAAGCTTACCATTACAAAAACAAGGAACACAACATAAATTTTTGTATATGAAAATGATGAATAGGCAAAATTGTGCTCCAAAAGAGAATAATAGTAATACCCAAAACTAATCAAGATTCAATATACTTCACCATGAACTCAAAACAACCAAAACTAATCAACACAAGACTTAAGACATTCTTTAGCAACTTATCCTTCCTTACTTTCAATCGAAAACCTATATATTTAAACCAAGAACGAATAGCATTTGATGATACTTGAATTAATAATTAAATTGTCTACTTTAAATGGAGCATTGATAACATTAAACAGATAAAAAAGTATATATTTCTTCATTCTGTGTGATATGGCTCCTCACCACCTTTTCCATACAAAAGCTTAAGGTAGCATACAAACTCTGCACTAAAATCAGAAAAGAATGTTCAAATGCCCCTACTTGAATGCAAAGGTAAGATATTCTACTATATAACTACAATAAATATGTTCAAGCAAGCCACCTTCATATTACAGAGAATAAGATCATAAGAATCTACTCAACTCCTTATTCCCTTGGAAGCTTCCTAGTGCTCTTTCTATTTCTAACCACATGATTACCCCTTACTTTAGCCGACATTTTCCAAGTATTATGCCAGTGCACGAGCATCATCCATTATTCATGGCTTGAACAACATCACTTACTTTTCTAGATGGTTGTGTTGACCCCCAGAATACTTAAAGAGTACAACTATGCTCTTGCAAGAGATACTCAGCATCTTGGCCATCTTCCTGAATTCAATGGTGTACTCTTGTACAATGTGCCCATGCTTCCACCTGAAGTAATGCCTTTGGATCCTTTGGTCCTCTACATACACAATATGGAAGAATTAGGACATTAGCAGGATTTGAAAGTCCTCCCACTTAGTTACTGGGGGATCACCCTCCAACGGTCAACCTAAGTGTCTCTGTATGGCTTTCCCACCAGCTGAGGGCATGGCCCTCTAACTTCAATCTAGCAAATGTTTTTTTTGTTCCTCATTTATATGATGAACACTAAAGTAAGCTTCTAACTGCTGCAACCAATGATTTAATTTTAAAGCATTGAACCCACCTTGACACACCTTGAAATCCACCTTTGTTTCCATCTTGAAGAGGAATTGTGAATAGTTCACAACACTCAAACTCAACTACTCCTTTTCGAGTCCTTTCCTTGATTACTTCTTAGGATCTTCCTAATCACTTATTTCCCCCCCAATTTGACCTTTGAGTTGGAACCTTTATCCTCATTGATCAACCTAATCTTATTGATTAAGAGCACCATGGGGAGGTTCACATTATGGATTATATCTGCGACTTGCTCTTCCATCCACACAAATCTCTCTTTCGTCTAATCTTTGGGGTTATTATGAACAGATTCATCAACAATGGCTAGGGTTTTATGACTACTTGCTTAAGTTGATTCCTAGATACCCTAAAACTACCCACAAAATATCCAAAGGAACCTGCTCTAATACCAATATGATTGATAAACCACGTGGTTATTCCACTGAGAAATTCATCCCAACAAATCTGATAAAAATAGACTGAAATCTATGCTAAGAGCAATTTCCTTAGATTCCAAATTTATAAATCATCGTTTTATGCTTATGAATGTAATAGATAAAATGCACAAAACAAAGAACAATAAAATGTAATCACAAACCCAACACAGCGAACACAAGATATGCTCTAGGAAAACCTTACAAGAGAAAACCCAGCTGGAAGGTGAGGTTGATCTGCTCTTTTTTGTCTGGAATGGAAATAATGCAAAGTACAAAGGAGAAGGCACTCTTCATGGAGCTACCTATGACTTGTGGCCTAATAGGTTGCTACATACACTAAACCCCCTTTGTTATGCTCCCTCACTCCCACTCCCAAGTTATTCTACTCTGCGGTGCAAATAGATACAATCGAAATGAATCGAACCCCTTTTCCTCTTCGTCCCCAGTTATAACATTGTCTAATAGCCAACAAGGGGTCATGCATGACTCCTTCAACTATGAACTAGACTTTCAACTTTGACCACTTTACACTCTTCTTCATAGTCCATGTTGAACACTCTGTGCCAATGATCCCATAGCAATACACCCCCTTTTTTCGCTAAAGGGATCTATCGTGTTCGAGTGTTCGTGCCTTTCAGATTTCATCATCAGTTGGCAGTGTTGTAAGGATGTCAACCCATTCTGCATATGTATAATGTAAATAATCCTAGTATGACCACGTTTGTATGTAACAACCTAGGTAAACCTATTGTTTTGGTGACAATTTCCAGTTTAGGAGATTTTTTGTCTCACTGATTCATCTGTGTCTCTAGACATAAATGATCGGCAGAGTTTTTCCCTCCACCCTCACCCCAAAGCTAGGGTGTATTTTGTCATCAAGATCTTAGGCGGGTCCTGGTGTTTTAAATTGAGTGTTTGTAAAAATGACTTGGGAATAATTTTAGCTAGTTGGTTAAATTATTTTATTACAAGTCACTTGGTCTACTAGATTATATTTTTTGTATTGTTGAAATAGGTAAATGTTGAGGGTTTATAATGAACGGGTTTTCCCCCTTTATGCATTAAAATGTAAAATCTTCATATAAAAAATATTTAGTGCATGGTCCCTCATAATTAGACACCATAACTAAATATTAGAGAGTTGGAAAAATTATTAATCCCCTCTTAAGTCAATTAATTAAATTTTTTGTCAAAATTAAATTAAAAACCTAAGCTAGAAATTTAATTAATTTTGTATCCTAGGTGAAATTAAATTCTCCAAAGGTAAAATTTGTGGGTTTTAAAGAAATTATTTTTTGGAGGTCCCTGGCCAAGGGAATATTGAAAATTTCAAGATATTTTGGACCCTTGGGCTTTGGTAGTTAAGTCAAAGTCGATTTTTTGGGGAAATTAACTCAAATAAATTATTTTTGAGTTAAGTAAAAAGCAATTAATTGAAAAAATCGAAATTCCTCGAAAAATAAAATAATTTTGTAGAGGGGATTAAAAGGTAATTAAATCTTTTAACAATCAAGATTACTTTGATGAGGATCAAGCGAATTAGCCATTATTGAATTTATCTATAAATTCGAGGTCGGTGTCAATCTATTCCATCTGTTCTTTGAATCGTGTACTAAGCTCTCGAAACTCTCTTGTAATATTTCTAAAATATAATGCAAAAGTATTTGGCGTTTCAATTGATAGTGTTGTTCCTCTTCTCGAATTTATGGTAATATTGCTTTAAATTTTCCTACTGAATATTATTTGAAAATTGTCAATCAATAGCTCTCGTGGAATAATCTGTGCACAGGTATCTTGTTCAGTTTATGGGATCTAGGGTAACAATTTTAATTTGATTGAATTAGCAGGTATCTCTAGTTCTTGAAAATTATATTGTTATTTTATTTCTCTACATGATCTAACAGTTGGATTTAGCGTTTGCAGAAAATCATTTGAATTTTAATTGAGCATTTATGGATAGTCCTCGGTTGGACCAGCCGACTCTCAAAGCATAATTTCTGAAGAGCCTACTTGATCGAAGCCTCAGGATTTATCTAACAATCTATTTTTCTACAGGGCGTTTTTGGGCTAGTACCTCATTAAAAATTTTAAATATCTTTTATAACTTGTGCAAAATTGATAGATCTAGTTAGGAAGAGCCTTAGATCTACAGATCTAGGAGCAGAGTTGGGTTCATGCTCCTCGGATCTAATACATCTATAACTCATCTATATAGGTATATAATTATCTTGTATAGATCTGAGATTTTTTTTTTAATTTGGGTCTTGGGGTTTTATTTTTTTTTGTACATATTGGGTTTTGGGTATTTTGTTTTCTCCCTGTGCAGGTACAGATCCGAAGAATTTTTTCAGTTTGCAACCAGATCTAGACCTTGGAGGGCAAGATCTGGCCTCAATAAAATTTTGCAGGAACATTCAAAGATAATTTTCAGTCCAACGGTTTTGTCTCCAAATTTTGGATCTTCAATAAAAATTTTGGAAGGAGCGAAACAAAAAAAATTAAGGGCTTTGAGGCCCAGCACTGGCCTTGAAAGCCCACATCGTGGTCTTTCCCTCAGCTGACCATGAGCCCTCCCTCGATGTGGCCTCTTCATTTTCCCAAGCTCGCAGTCTTCCTCCTTCGCTCAACCCTTTTCCCTCACCTTTTCCCTGGCCGTGAAGCCTTCTTACCTGCGGCTACCCTTCCTCCTTCTGCTGCCCAAACTCCTCTTCCCTCTTGGCCAGCCCTTATCCCTCCGCAGCCAGCAAACCCTGCGGCCTCCCTTCACCCTATGCCCTGCCTGCATGCTGCTGCCCTAACACAGCCCCGTACCACTTCCTCCTTGCGGCCAAATTTGTCCCTCCAAACCTTTTTCACTATCTCCTATCTGTTGTCCCTGTGACAACCTTTCAAAACCCCTTATTCGGCTGCCTATCCTCACTGCGTAAGACATTTTTTGCAGACATCAAGCAACCATTACTAAGGCCTATTTTCTGTGTGACAACAAGAATAAAAAGAGTCATCACAAGCAGTCAAAGGCAGGGTTCTTGGGATCAGTTTCAGTCACTGTCATAGAAGTGAAAGAAATTTTCCGAGTTTGAAGGATTTTTGGACATTGAAATTTGAAGGTGATCTCCAGCAGTTGTCTTCAAGGCTTTAAGCCTTCAGATTCTGCCTCTAAGCCTCTATTTCATCACACGAAATCTTAAATCCTAAACAGTGATATCAATTAATTTCATTGGGCGTAAACTATAAATTTAAAAAAGACTCAGAAATATTTTTCATTATTTAGGCATTGGAATCACTGCTGTTTCAAAGTATTTCTCTGAAGTTTAAAGGTGCTGATTTAAGTTTAAATCTCTGCTGTCCTCACTATTTAAATCACTGATAAAACTGAAGATAACACTAGGACTGATATTCAGAAATTTTATGGTTTTGCTCTCTCATAAGAACGTTGATTCAATGATCTGAAAATTACATTTTGGCAAGTGCTATTGGTTTTTCATCTCAGAATTTTTCTCTAAATTAGCTGTCTTGTTTTCATTAAAATATATAGATATAGCAGTGAAGTTTTTGTTCTCTTTGAGCTATAATTCTATTGGGAAGAATCTGGATAAACTGAATTGATAAACTTGTGGTTCATTTACATATTGAGCATTGTATTGTGATTTTCTCAAGTTTTCTGTTCAAAGCATATTTCTGAGTAATTTGTTGAGCTGAAGTTTCTCTTTCAAACATTGTTTATAAAGTGAATGTTCATCTCTGCAAATTGAATTTGGGCTTTAACATATAACTTAGAAATAAATCGTGGTATAAGCGCTCCTAATTCTTAGATCTCGATCTAGTTTTATCTCGCTCCATCTTCTAATCATTGCTTGCATTTTGCATATTAAGTTAGCCTTGCATAATTGAAATTTACTTTTGAACATAAGCTTGTTGATAGAAGAAAGATAGGTACCCATCCATCTTTGCTTGAGAAGCCTGGTTTTAATAGTACTTAAAACAGTGACCTTGCAATCGTCAGAGCCACATCTCTCTACAGCGTTGGAGACACCAGGTATGTTATATTTTCAGGAGAGGTATCATTAATCACACCTTAGTGTGCTTCACCTTATCTTCTCTCTGCCATTTACCACAGAATCAGGGTCACTATAGGAAGGATCGAAGGGTTAAAAGTTAAATATGCATTTAACTAAAATTAGCCAAGATTCCTGCATCTCACATTAGTTTTTAGAATCTACATTTCATATAAGATAGTCATTCATCAATAGCAACTGCTCATCAATTACTTGTTCCTAAATTTCCTAGCAAGATAGTTGACTCTATAAAACACTGGTATTAATCATCTAAATCTAATCCAATCTTATAAGTCTGGCTAAATGTAAAACAAGTAATTGGTTGCTTAACTGTGTCTCCCAAATTGGTTGGTTCCCAACAAGTTCTCCTTCATTCCATTTATGTAGGGTCTACCCCCGTTAGTCTACTATTCAGAGACAGCTTAAACAGAGAGATTGGGAATCAGGGTGACAGCCTCCAATCTGAACCACTGTCACAATGCCTGGACATTCTGTGTGATAACATTTTTTAGCGCCGTTGCGGGGGACCGATTTATTAGACCTTGGCTTTGCGACATTCATCTTAATCTTCTCAATATTTCATCATTTCTTATCCCATCAACGCCACAATTTCTGGCACCATTATATTTCTTCATCTTTTCATCACCTTATCTTTTTCCTCTCACTAATTGTTTCACCTTCTCTATCTGCACATTTAGCACCTAGACATTTCAGTTGGTTTCCTATTTGGGTGGCAAATCCACATATTTATCCATTATTCCTCAAACAAAAAAACCCTCCCTGATATCCATCTGCTTCTCCCCTACTAACATTTTGGTTTTTGCCTTTCGGATCTTGGAGCTAGATTCATGTTCAAGTGGTGACTCCACTTCTTTCATTTCTTACAAGAATTTCTGCTAGAAGTTCACTTGTGGATTTCTTGATTTTTCTTGAGCGGGAATCTCTCTCTCTAGTATTTGTTTGGCCTCTCCTTTTCCCTTTAAGCAAGTCGTCATGGAAGACTTGTTTGCTCCTTGTGATTTTACTAACTTTCAAGAAGCTCCACACAATTTCCTGCCTTTAGTCAGCAAGGCCATCGATGACGTGCCCCCTTTTCAAGGTAACAAGTCGAGACTCACATCCAAAATGTCAATATTTGCATAAGCAAGTGTCGCCCATATACCGACTATGAAGACGTGAAGATGCAGTTTTTCATTCTCACCTTAGATGATGATGCTTTGGATTGGTTCACTGAGTTTCCTGATAGCCCTTTTGAGTCTTTACAATCAATCATTGATGCCTTTGAAAATAAATATGGAGATAAGAGAAAGGTCAAAGCGAACGCTGAAGTAAAGGAAACTAAAAACATGGAAAATGATCTTAGCAAGGAATTAACTCAAATGGTTAAGGATATGCAACTGAATCAAGCACAGAAACTTGAGAGTATGGAGGTTAATCAGGCTCAACTCATCAGGAACATGGAACTTAATCAAGCAAAATTAATAGCCAAAATAAGTTCTATAGAAGCTAGATTAACCACTGATTACGCCAAGGATATGAGAACTTTGCACACCAAACTAGAAAAACATGATGAAGAGATAGAAATCATGAAAATTAATCACTCCGATCACATAGCCACCATAGTAGAAAAGTGTGCTTAGAAGATGGAGGCTATGAGGACTGACATGCAGAATCATCATGAGAAAGAAATGAGTACTTACTACTATTCAAGTAAATCATAACACAATGTTGAAGAACATGGAAGTTGGTCAGATTTCTCTTCAGAACAGATTGTTAGCCATGGATGAAAAGCAAGTGCAATTAATCAAAGATATGGAAGCTAGTCAGATATGTCTTCAGAATAAATTATTGCCCATGGAGGAAACCCATACCAAGGAAACCAATTTTATGAAGGTTGAACACTCTAACCAGATTGATGTCATCAGAATCTAAGGCCACTCTTCGGGGCAAGCTGCAAATGATGAAAAACGCACAAGTTCTAAGACTTCAAGTTAGACCAAAGCACAAAGGGTTTGTCACGACTCACAGATCTCCCAGTCCACTGAAGTGTTTCCCATCTCATCGTAAGGAGGTTACTTTTCCCATTAAGGACAAGTCGACTTTGATTAAGGAAGGTCGAGCTTATGTATCACCATTAACAAAGTATATTCAAATTAAAATTGGGCATACTTTAGATTCTTCAGATCTTTCGTCTAAACATCTTCAGGATCAGAACACGAAATCTATAGTGGTCTCATTGTTGACATCACAACACACCTAGAAGAAGAGCAAAAAGAAGAAAAGCAGAAGGAAGTGATCTGATGCATTTGATGGTTGAGAGCAACTCGATTCTCAGCTAAGACAAAGTCCTACGGTATGCAGGATTGGGCATGGCACATCCAAAAAACAACCCACAGATTTGCCAGAAAGCAGGCAAATGCTCAATATGCACTATATTGAACACATTTGATACCACAGGGCATCCTTTGTATTGTATCTCTAACCCTACACCCTATTATTTCAGCATTTCAATTTCTAGTTAGATTATCCAACTACGAGCTTTTTCACTGCAACAACTTAAATATACGCTATTGGAGCTGGAATTACCGCGGCTGCTGGCACCAGACTTGCCCTCCAATGGATCCTCGTTAAGCGATTTAGATTGTACTCATTCCAATTACCAAACTTGATGAGCCCAGTATTGTTATTTATTGTCACTACCTCCCCATGTCAGGATTGGGTAATTTGCACGCCTGCTGCCTTCCTTGGATGTGGTAGCCATTTCTCAGGCTCCCTCTCCGGAATCGAACCCTAATTCTCCGTCACCCGTCACCACCATGATAGGCCTCTATCCTACCATCGAAAGTTGATAGGGCAGAAATTTGAATGAAGCATTAGATTTACATTTCATGTTAGCAAAATAGTTAATAGTAGAAGAGCTTCTATTTTCATGTGCTTAATGTTATATGATGATTTTTGGATGGAAGCTACTTATGGAATCTTGTTTGTTTCTTGGATGCAGATTCTGAATTCTCACATTCCTCCGATGAAGCAACGTGTCTCCAAGTAGAGCCAGATGTTGACCACTCTATGTCAACGATCCCACAGTAGTACACCCCTTTTTCGCTAAAGCGATCTATCATGTTTGAGTGTTCGCACCTTCCCGATTTCATAATTAGTTGGCAGTTTTGTAAAGATGTCAACCCACTCTGCATATGTATGTAAATAATCCTAGTATGACCACGTTTGTATGTAACAGCCTAGGCATACCTATTGTTTTGGTGACGATTTCTATTTTAGTAGGTTTCTTGTCTCACTGATTCATCTGTGTCTCTAGACACAAATGATCGGCAGAGCTTTTCCCTCCACCCTCACCCCAAAGCTCAGGTGGATTTTGTCATCAAAATTGTAGGCGAGTCCTAGTGTTTTAGATTGAGTCTTTGTAAAAGTGACTTGAGAATAATTTTAACTAATTGACTAAATCATTTTATTACAAGTCACTTGGTCTACTAGATTATATTTTTTGTGTCGTAGAAATGGGTAAATGTTGAGGGTCTATAACGAACGGGTTTTCCCCCTTCATGTATTAAAATGTAAAATATTCATGTAAAAAATATTTAGTGTATGATCTTTCACAATTAGACACCATAGCTAAATATTAGAGGGTTGGAAAAATTATTAATCCCCTCATAAATCAATTAATTAAATTTTCTGTCAAAATTAAATTAAAATCCTAAGCCAGAAATTTAATTAATTTTGTGTACTAGGTGAAATTAAATTCTCCAAAGGTAAAATTTGTGGGTTTTAAATAAAAAATTTTGAAGTCCCCAGCCAAGGGAATATTGAAATTTTCAAGAGATTTTGGACCCTTGGGCCTTGGTAGTTAAGTCAAAGTCAATTTTTGGGTGAAATTAACTCAAAAAATTATTTTTGAATTAATTAAAAAGGAATTAAATGAAAAATTTGAAATTCCTCAAAAAAATAAAATAATTTCAACAGAGGAGATTAAAAGATAATTAAATCTTTTTCAACGATCGAGATTACTTTGACAGGGATCAAGCGAACTAGCCATTGGAGAATTTATCTATAAATCAGAGGTCGGTGTCAGTCTATTCCATCTGATCTTTGAATCGTGTACTAAGCTCTCAAAACTCTCTTGTAATATTTCTGGAATATAATGCAAAAGTCTTTGGGGTTTCAATTGATGGTGGTGTTCCTCTTCTAGAATTTATGGTAATATTGCTTTAAATTTTTTTGTTGTATATTATTTGAAAATTGTCAATCAATAGTTCTCATGGAATAATTTGTGCACAGGTATCTTGTTCAGTTTATTGGATCTAGGGCAATAATTTTAATTTGATTGAAATAGCAGGTATCTCTAGTTCTTGAAAACTATATTGTTATTTTATTTCTCTACATGATCTAACAGTTGGATCTAGTGTTGGCAGAAAATCATTCGAATTTTAATTGAACATTTGGGGATAGTCCTCGGTTGGACCAACCAACTCTCAAAGCATAATTTCTTAAGAGCCTACTTGATCGAAGCCTCAAGATTTATCTAACGATCTATTTTTTTGCAGGGTGTTTCTGGGCTAGTACCTCATTAAAAATTGTTAATATTTTTTATAACTTGTGTAAAATTGATAGATATGGCTAAAAAGAGCCTTAATATCTAGAGATTTGGGAGCGAAGTTAAACTCATACTCCTCAAATCTGATAGATCTATAACTCATTTGTATAGATCTGTAATTATCTTGTATAGATCTGAGATTTTCTTTTTAATTTGGGTCTTGGGGTTTTATTTAGATTTTGTACATATTGGGTTTTAGGTATTTTGTTTTCTATTTGTGCAAGTAAAGATCTGAAGAATTTTTTCAGTTTGGAGACAAATCTAGACCCTAAGGGACAAGATCCGGGCTTAATAAAATTTTGCAGGGACAGTATTCAAAGAAAATTTTCAGTCCAAGGGTTTTTGTCTCCAAATTTTGGGTCTTCAACAAAAATTTTGGAAGGAGCGAAACGAAAGAAAAATTAACGCCTTTGAGGCCCAGCGTTGGCCTTGAAAGCTCACATTGTGGTCTTTCCCTCAGCTGGCCATGAGCCCTCCCTTGCTTTGGCCTCCTATTTTCCTTAGCCCGCAACGCTCGTCCTCCTTCGCTCAACCCTTTTCCCTCACCTTTTCCCCAATCTTGAGGCCTTCTTACCTCATCTACCCTTCATCCTTTCGCTACCCAAACTCCTCTACCCTCTTGGCTAGCCCGTATCCCTCCGCATCTAGCAAACCCTACGACCTCCCTTCACCCTATCCCCTGCCTGCAAGTTGCTGCCCTAACGCAGCCCTCTCTCTCTTCCTCCTTGCACCCAAATTTTTCCCTCCAAACCTTTGCCACAATCTCCTAATTGTTGTCCTTGTGACAGCCTTTCAAAGCCCCTTCTTGCGCTGCCTATCCTCATTGCGTAAGACATTTTTTGCAGTTATCAAGGAGCCATTACTAATGCCTATTTTCCAGTGTGACAACAAGAATGGAAAGAGACATCACAAGCATCAAACACAGGGATTCTTGGGATCAGTTTCAGTCACGATCATGGAAAATTTTGTGAAAGAAATTTTGTGAGTTTGACCTACGGAAAGTCGCTAATCAAAGAAGCCTAGAAGCAGTAATGATGTTGGATCTAGGGATGGAGGTTTCTCCAAATATAGCTGCAGAAATTGCTTGAAACTATGAGGCCACTTAGAGGAGTCCCCAGCATAGTAGTTCACCAACTCACTCTTCAAACGGACTACCCTACTGCATTTCACACTAGGCCCAAAGAGACCTTCTAGGGTTAGGGTAGAAAATGGGAAAAGTCAAAGAAATGGGTTAAGTTTAATCACCAAGGATTCCAAACTCGATGTCTTACAACTGGGAAGAATAGAGTCAAGAGTTACTTTGATTTTCAAAAATTTCGCTATACCAAGGAGACCTGAGCAACTTCGCTAGCCCTAATGAGGCAGCAACACGACTACTATAGGTATTTATACTTCTTCTTTTTTTAACCACATGGTGAATCGGTAACTGCCAGGCCTAATCTATGGGAGACCCAGGATCAAACCTCATAGTTGCCACTATAACACCAAGAGCATAACCAACCACCTGCAAGTCGGGTATACTAAGTTCCTATGATTTTAGCAAGAGCAGACTCATGGGAAAGGGGAATCCGCCCCTCTAGCCGCCACCACAGCAGGTCATTTTACTCAATGAGATTTGAACTTCGGTCTCCCCGGGCTTCGCCCATGTGACTTACCATCAAACCACACATCACTGTACTATAGGTATTTATACTTCGCTATTAATGATGATGGAATTTCAAGGCAATGCAATGTGCAAATAGACCTCTAGGAACATTCATTCACTTTATCTTTGACATGTAATGCATGCAATACTTCAAATCCCAATGTTTCCAAGAATTGGCATTTCAATTAGGGCATAATAAGATTTGACAAGATATTCCATACATTAATCATGTAATCATGTAAAAGAAATGGGTTAAGTTTGATCACGAAGGATTCCAGACTCGATGCCTTACAATTGGGAAGAATGGAGTCAAGACTTACTTTGCTTTTTAAAAAATTCGCTCTATGAAGGAGACCTAAGCAACTTTGCTAGCCCTAATGAGGCAACAACACGATTACTATAGGTATTATACTTCGTTATTAATGATTGATGAAATTTCAAGGCAATGAAATGTGCAAATAAACCTGTAGGAACATTCATTTGCTTTATCTTTGACATGTAATGCATGCAATACTTCAAATCCCAATGTTTCCAAGTATTCACATTTCAATTAGGACATAATAAGATTTGACAAGACATTCCATACAATAATCATGTAACATAGTAAGGAAAATAGCATCAAAATTACACTTACAAGAGAAACCGAACATATCCATCCATCAAGACATCAAAGAAGAAGCTCCAAAATAAGATAGTGAAATTCCCAAACATCAAAATACATCCAAAACATACAACTCGTCCTTCAATTGCAAGTCTAAATTCTTTTCTCAAGAGGAATCCCAAATCCAAGTGATGATGTTCAACAAATGAGGCTCATTTCTAATTTATATGAGCCTCCAATAATTCGAATGGGCTTAATTAGCCTAATGAGCCACTAAAATTACTCTAATGTGCAAAATAACAATATAATTGGTGACAAGCACACCAAATAGCTCACAAGTACTCAACAAGCCTTCCTAATGAGGCTAAAATGATAGAAAAATGGTGCAAGTGGACTATTGGAAGGCCAAGATAAGTCCTCCATGTTCCAAGATGAAGAGGAAGGCTCTGATAAGGATGACCAAGGGGTTGGCCCCTTGGTTTCTAAGCATTTGTGGTGCTCCCAAGTGGTTGTGGGGCACAGTGAATGGTCTCATGGGTGTCCAACAGAATCAAGCAAGTTGATGCTCCACCAATGAAGGCAAGGATGATGATACAAGCCCTCCCATGTCTCCTCCGATGAGACAAAACCCCGTAAGGGCCCTAGATCAACTACCAAGTGTCTGGTGCAAATATGTGGCCGATTAGGCAATGTGTGATCCAAGTGCATCATTAACTCAATATGGTTGGGAAACGAGCAAGTACAATGCGGTGCTAAAAAATCTCATGGTGTGGCAACTAATGCTCTATTGTGGAGGAGGCCCATGGCTCTCAACGCCCACCCTACAAGTGCCATGATGACCCTCTGGAGGGCTTGGATACCGTATAGGGAGGCCAAGCCCAAGATGAAGACCCACCTGCAATCTTGTATAAGATCCAATGCGTCTCATCACCTTCCATTACAACAATTCATTAGTGCAATTGAGTAAATGAGCTTGCAAACCGAGGGCAAAAGTAGACACTTCATAGTGGCATGCCCTTCCAAGTGGGTTTTAGAATATACAAGTGTTCCAAAGCTCAAGAGGGAGGTTAACAATGAAACCTATTAGGTGTTTTCAACCTCAAGGGAGTGACAGGTCCATGGTACATCCGTCAAATGGCAAGTGTCATGTGAAATAACAGTGGAACGGAGTGGGGTAGCACTCGAAGGCTCCAAGCCACATGTCATGTTACAAGGGTAGCTATAATGAGGGGAGCCCACACATGGTGTATACATATAGGAGGAGCAATCATGGTACATGAGTTACCCCGACCTTTTTTTCCACCCTTCTTCATGTGCCATTTGCCTTTTATTGGTTTTTCTTAATTTTAACTGCTCGTGGCTCCAAGGAATGAGGGCATGATGTGTATGATATAGGAGTGATTACCCCTTTAAGATTGGGCAGTTCATCAGCCACCAAGGGTTGGAAGAATTATGTGTGTAACAACTCCGATTTAAAATATACAAGTAATTACATCAATTTATGTGATTATTAATCAACACACAACTATTCAACTATTTAACATAGAATTTCTAAAACGCAAGTAGAGACAACTTACCTATACCGACGATATTCCTTACTTGTGCCTTTAGAGTTGAATGCTCTTTGAATTCCTCTATCCGCAACAATTTTTTCCACCCTTCTTCATGTGCCATTTGCCTTTTATTGGTTTTTCTTAATTTTAACTGCTCGTGGCTACAAGGAATGAGGACATGATGTGTATGATGTGTATGATGTGTATGATATAGGAGTGATTACCCCTTTAAGATTGGGCAGTTCATCAGCCACCAAGAGTTGGAAGAATCATGTGTGTAACAACCCCGATTTAAAATATACATGTAATTACATCAATTTATGTGATTATTAATCAACACACAACTATTCAACTATTTAACATAGAATTTCTAAAACACAAGTAGAGACGACTTACCTGTATCGACGATATTCCTTACTTGTGCCTTTAGAGTTGAATGCTCTTTGAATTCCTCTATCCGCAACAATTTTTTTGGGGATGACTCCCCACCCAACCGTAGGTTCAGCTACACATAATATTTCTACAACTGGCCACCCCCGAGCCCTCAATCAACGTACTACTGTCAGGGAATCCTTTGTTTCACAACACTTTTCTCCCCAGAGAACGGGGAAAGGAATGACAATTCTCATCTTCCTCATCGTCTATTAAATAGACCAAACAATGGAAAGGGAACTGCATGCACACATTCCATGTGTCAACATGCAACTTTGATTTCTCTATTTTAAGTTTTACTTAATTTAATATTTTTCTTAATTTAATTCTTTCTTATTTTATTCTTTTTTATTTTTTGATAACTTTACTTATTTTTACTATTTTTAAAATTCTCTTAGTTTAACTCTTTCTTATTTTATTTCTCTTTGTTAACCTTACTTGTTTTTACTATTTTTATAGTTTACTTTTATATATACTTATTTAAAACTCTAAGATTGTTATTTACTATTTTATTTTATATTTATTATATTATATTTTCTTCATTATTTATTATTTATTTACTATTATTATCTTTTCCTTTATTGTTATCATTTATTTGCTTATATTTTAATATTATATTATATAATTTATTATTTTATTATTATTATGATTATGATTAAGGGACATTACATACTCCCCCCTCTTTAAGGAACTTCATCCCGAAGTTAAGTTGAATTATTTAACATTTTATTTATTTAGTTATTTATTACTTCATGTTTGCCCAACACCCTCTGTTGAACTAGTATAACCAGCAAGCATCGAAAATTTCCACAACACCTGGGAAATCTCAACAAATCTTTGTCATTTTTCCCACTTTCGGAACCAAGCCTAAGCCTCATCAGTCTGTATCCTAGCCCAAGACTCACCCCCGGCTCAGACCTCATCTACCCCAAGGCAGGTATCCAATCCCAGTACTCAATGACTCTGGGCATCTGGCAAGGTTGGACCACTCCCTCCACACCTACTAAAGTACAAATCCCTAGGCATCAAAGTCCTTGCACCCCCACCAGACTTCGGCATCCCAATCTAATACGAGGCACTTGGCCTCCTCAAGATGGTCCCACAGCCCCTCAAGAGCTATCTATCAAGAGTTATATAAGACAAAGGAACCACTCGCATATGTAGTGTTGATTGAGTTTGTCCCCAGCACATATGGTGTTACATATTCTCCTTGGCAGGTATGGGCTCCTACGAGATCATCAAATAAACTAGCCCTCTCAGCCCATTTGTGGATTTTCTGTCTATCACCACATCTCGACATACATCCAATGCATTAGCAATAACCATAGTATCATAGAAAATAATCCACATGTCAAGTCTTGCATGTCATCATGAGAACATAACATCATTGTTATCACAAAATTTTGCAACATACAATTACCACATGCTTCACATAATAATATCCTCCTAAGTTATAACATCAACATATCAACATCAAAGACATATCATCACATAACAAATGAACCACATGTCAATAAACCTCATATGATAACATCATAATCCATATGCCAGATCATGTATATCATATCCTTCATGAGCATACAACATCATTATTATAACAAAATAAATAAACAAGTACTACATTATACATCACTATCCTCTCATTAGAACTATGTCTAATTACCACATACCACCGCATCATGAATATCATCGCAATATTATACTTCGCCATCCCTATGTTGACATAACAATAACGGAAACCATAACCTCATACATAGTACCATAGTGTATCAATAAAATTTAAACAATTAGACATAATTTAGATGTTTCAGAAAAAATAAAAGTTCCATATACAATAATATCTATCTAAACTAAGTTATGTAGTGGTACAATATAGTACCCAACCTATTATTATTATATTTTAAATATTATAAAATTAAAATAAATTCTCATAAATTATATACCAATATTTTAATTTAAGTTTTAGTCTTTTTATATTTAAATTCGTTAGCATGCATAATATTTTGAAAATATTATTTATAACACCCAAAAAAAAATCTATCTATACAACAAAATTAAACACAAAGATGGCTCATCGTGGATGTTGGCTATAAGTTACACCAATATTGTAAATCTTAAACGAGTTTCTTTTCCTTAATTGGATTTAGTTGAAGTATGCATGCATAGAGCTAAGGTGGGAGAGGATTTGGCTCGAGACATGGTCTTGGCTTTTTTTTAAGCAACCATACTACCACTACAAATTCGATTAGTAGCATTGAAATACCACTAATATTCATCTAATGTGTTAGTAATCATTCCTAATTTAAAATCTAAATTTAATTTCTTTAATCCAATACTACTGATCATTACAATTTTATACATTTCAAATTAATATTACATTTAAACCTTCAACTAAATAATAATTATTTTTAATTAATAATAATAATAATAAATTTCTTAAGCAAACTAATAAAAATTATTATTATAATATATTTTTATCCAAGCATACAACCTTATCTCACCTTTGGAAAGGAAATTTCATAATCAAGATATATATATCCTTCCCATAAAGTTACTTAAAATAATAAATTGAAAACAAAAACAAAAACACAATAACCAAACAACTCTCGTTTATGAAAATCATAAATATCTATAACCAAATAGTATTACATATTTTAACATATTGCATATATCGTTCTCACTAATCTCTGAAAATTATGTAGTTTTGAAATAAGTATGATATGCCTAAGACATGGCCCTCGCAATAACGCAACACTTTGGAGTTTCTATTTTAATGGAAAATTCGAGTTGTTATACAGTTTTAGAAAAAATTATCCATAACAAAAATTGGAACATGTTAATATTTATTTATGAATGTATGGAGTTTATGTAACTTTAGTTGACACTTCGTCATGCTATAGAGCTGGTGTTTCTAACCACTTATGCCAAGTTCCAAGTTCCCTGCAACCCAAGAAATAGCAGGTTTTCCTTATTTTTGTACTCGTGGCATAGAAGTCAAGGGTTTGTGCAACAAAGTTCCCTATGGCCATATAAAAACTACATGGCAGGTCTAAAACCCCTGCGACCTTGCATTATTCCTTCTCCAGAAGTTACATAGCCTTATCAATTCACAAAAATTCTTTTTATAATAATACTTTAAATCTCTAAATTAAAGACAATATATTTAAATTATAATTATAATATTTTCTTAAAAAAAAATCATATAGATGCAATCCTCCTTAGTTACTAAATCCTTTAAATCTAATTTTTTTTTTAAACACAAACCCCTCAAACCCAAGAGTTATATCATGAGGATGTCCTTACGTTTCACTTGCTAATTTTTCAAGTTTAATTTAAATAGAAAACCACAAACCCTTCAAATACGCAGAAAACAAAGGTCAGGTGAATTAACAGTCTGTTATACTGAATGTTTAATGTTTTTCAGCAAAATTCTCAAATACGCAGAAAACAAAGGTCAGGTGAATTAACAGTCCGTTATACTGAATGTTTAATGCTTTTCAGCAAAATTCTAGGAGCGTTAAACGAAAATCCTGAGCCAAATCTCATACTTAGTGAATGATAAAACTTAATGAGATATCGGGGAAGTTATAGCTTTGGTTGGCAGGTTTATTGTGAATTTGGGTTTTCAGTCCATGCACAGTAATTTTGTTACAAAAAATCGTTATATTATTTAAAAAATATATATTAAGAATTCCAAGTGTGTATATATATATATATATATAAAAAAAAATACCAAGAATATAGAAATCTTAGAATGTATTGAGCGTTTATATATCGCTATGTTTGAGGCTAATTTTAAAACTCCAATTCAAAATAACTTATACTCTCAGCCAATTATAATGTTTTTTTTTCAAATAAAAAGATTCATAAGATATTTAGAATATGCATAGATACAATGATATTAAAATAAGGTAGTTAAAGTTTATTTTTAATATAATCCTTTTAAATTAAAATTACAATAATAACTTCAAGAATGTGCATGTATATAATTACATGCAAACAAGAAGTGCCCCAAGTTTATATTTAATAATAAAGAAAGTTTATTTACTTTCGGTAAAAGAATGTTATTTATTTAAAAATTTATGTAATTATTTATTTATTATTTTGAATATACATATTGAAAAAAAAAACTTATTTTTATTTTTTAAATTTACTTGACTAAATCTCCCTATCATCACGAGCAAAATAAAGTGATTTTTTTTACTTTTAGGTAAAAGTCGAAACCCGCTCTGATACTATGTGTAACAACCTCGATTTAAAATAAACTAGTAATTACATCAAATTTATGTAATTATTAATCAACAAACAACTATCCAACTATTTAACATAGAATTTCTAAAATACAAGTAGAGATGTCTTACCTATACCGACGATATTCCTTACTTGTGCCTTTAGAGTTGAATGTTCTTTGAATTCCTCTATCTGCAACAAAGTTTTTTGGGACAACTGTCCACCCAACCGTAGGCTCAGCTGCACATAATCTTTCTACAACTGGCCACTCCCAAGCCCTCAATCAATGTACTATTGCCAGGGAATCCTTTGTCTCACAACACTTTTCTCCCCAGAGAATGGGGGAAGCAATGATGATCCTCATCTCCCTCATCATCTATTAAATAGACCAAACAATGGAATGGAAACTGCATGCACACATTCTATGTGTCAACATGCAACTTTTATTTCTTTATTTCAAGTTTTACTTAATTTAATATTTCTCTTAATTTAATTCTTTCTTATTTTATTCATTTTTACTTTTTGATAATTTTACTTATTTTACTAACAGGTTCCTTAATGATGCAGGGGGCTCAAATAGTGGCTTTAGGAACCGGGGTGATGACCATAATGATAATAAGAGGTAGAAATCATAATTTAATATTTCTCTTAATTTAATTCTTTCTTCTTTTATTCCTTTTAACTTTTTAATAACTTTACTTATTTTTACTAACAGGTTCCTTAATGATGCAGGGGGCTCAAATAGTGGCTTTAGGAACCAGGGTGATGAACATAATGATAAGAGGTAGAGATCATGTTTGGCTTTCACCCACATGTTAAATTTTTATGTCCTGGCCATCTTTTGCATGTTATGGTACATTTCCTTGTGTAAGTGGCCAAATTATGCTCTTAACTTTCTTTTTAGTTGCATCAACCTCCAGGACATCGTTCTAGGCCCGACCCAAAGTGTGGACAAGGGGAAGGGGAGACTAACTCCTTGTGGACACAATGGACAAATGTGAACCCAGATGGGAAAAGAGTGAAAAGGGGTTATAATGAGTGGAGGGGAGTGATGTATATGGTGTCTAGAAGCGGGACCATGCAAACAAAATCGGGGTTTCTCATGTAGTGCCACTCCTAAAGCTAGTAGCCAATAAAAGAAATCCCATGGGACTGCGACAGAAGATTAACCACCAAATTGGGACAAGGGAACAAGAGTACAGACCAAGCCCATTCTTTCGGCTGAATCCCCCCACTAATCCATGTTCAAATATGTCCAAGATAAGCAAGCAAAAACACCCCATTGCATAATGAAAATCCATACCTTCGAGGTTGGAAGGCCCACCTTCAAACATATGATCATAATAGATGGGCGAGGGCACATAATGGTTGGCTCTGGTGGTGGAGAATGGTGGCACATCGAGCTCTCTGATGGTTGCAAGGGGTCATTGGCTACCGGTTGAAGACAAATCTAGGAGAAAAAAATCTCCTATAGGGGTCACCCACTAGTGCTGGGTAACATCTGGCTCCAACTAGGACATGAGCTCTCAGTAGAGTGCACGAACCATGTACTCGAATGTGGAGGTCATGAGAACACCAGCAATCTCTTGGGACTGCATACCTATTACCTGTACATCAAAGACTAAGCACATGGGGTAGCATGTTTTTACGACATCCTTTGATCGCCCATGCTTTTATTAGGCCATAAAACAACAAGAAATAAAATTTAATTAAGAATGCAATTTTAATTTAAATGCATCTAATCTAACACAATAATAGAATATGATATTAGTTCTAATGCAAAAATCAACATGCAATGCATCCTACTCCAAGATGCATATAATACAATGTCATGTGTCAAAGAAAGGGGTAATACGACTTATTTTGACAAGTTCGGGCCAAAGTTTGTCGTCAGGTCTGGCAATTGAATAGTATCCCTCACCAACCTTACCATGGATCTTGACATGGATAGGATTTTTACCAATGAACACAACATCCCCTACTTTGGATTCCTTTTTAGGCTTCCACTTCTTGCCTTGTTTTTTATTAGGTCTTTTTAGGATGCAGACTTCTTGAGAGGGAAGGATAGGCGATGGTTTCTCAGCGTCGGGAATTTTGTAATATGGAATAGGACCAGGATTTACCACATGAGTTGGGTATAGAGGCTCCCTATAAAGGATGAATGGGGTTCCATCAGTTTGCGGGATAGAAACATAAGATAAATCCATTTGAAGTTGACCTCCCACAATAGCACCCCATTTCCTAGACTATAACATTCCCCACACATCAAGTATACCAATGACCACAACATCCATGAGTAATAATATGTTCGGGTTCATAGCTAATGACACTTTAAGACCCTTTATAAGGCCATCAACTTCAACGGGTTTGGAATTGAAACCACACACACTCTTACCTACGAGTAATGTTAAGATTGACTTGTTTCATGACTTTCAATGGAAAGATATTCACGAAAGCCCCATAATCTAACATATAACTGTCCAAGAGGAGATCATTAATGGCTAAGGTGAGCAAGAATGACATGTGACCAAGGTTAGTATTAGAGAGGTGTATATTTTGCAATGTGATCGACGGGTCCTCTTCCTCAAACCCAAAAGCTTTCTTAACCTGCCATCTTTGGGATGGGAGCTTAGCTAGCTCTTTTATAGGAACTTGCATAGTCATTATTCCCATGGAAACATCCACATCAATGTCCAGCGCAACCTCCTTGTTTTTGCTCTTATGCTTGGGTTTCGCTTTGGGAGGATCTTTCTTGATGTTGTCTTTCTTGGGAAGATCCTTCTTTGTGGGTTCCTTAGGAGGAGTTTGTTGAGATAAAGATTCCTTCTTTTTAGACTCCTTGGAGCTTGTTGAGGGGTTCTTATCATTCTTCCTTAAGTATTGGACCCCTTTAAATCTCCCACCATCATCAGCGTTGAGGATAGGCTCATCCTTTTCATCTTCGAATTTTATTTCACTAATTAGAGGATGAGTATATGTGCCACCTAACATGATGTTGAAGGCTCGGGTTTCAACTATATTCGCTTGCTCACCACCCTCCTCATCTTCACTTTCTTCATCATCACGTTGCTCATATTCGAAAAATGACTCTTGTTCCACAACATTAGTTGGGGCTAAAGTGTTAGGAACTTGGACTGGACCCTGCTTTCCTTCATCATTAGTTTTCTTGGTGAAAGGCTTATTCTTAGGAACAAAGCTTGATTTTTGAGACTTTTCAAGATCATAAACTTGTTCATGTATAATTTGTCCATAGAGTTCATGTCCTTGAATATTTTGTCAAGCTTCTTAAGGGCCAGGACTAGGGCTTCCTCAACTTGATCCTTGGACTTGTTCTTCTTAGCCTCAACCTTAGCCCTAAGATGCTCAAACATCTTAATCTTGGAGATATTTAAGTTTTGTTCAACCTCCATGACGATTTCTTTCGCCTCAGCAAGACTCTTAGGGTTTTTATCCTTTAATGCATATGCCAAGTGTCCTCCAACAACCTTAGTGAATTTGTCAAGAATAAGTGCGTCAGGATGTCTAAGGTGGTCAGGAATATCCCTAACAATCTTGTCAAACTTTTGGATAAACTCACTAATGTCTTCCCTTCCCTTCACTATGTGGCAAAACTTCAAGGTTAAAGGTTCCTTCGGCATCAGATGACCATCTTTTCACAAAGGCATCTTCAAACTTGTCAAAGTCATCAATGCTACGAGGAGGGAGACTATTATACCATTCCCTTACTTGTCCTTCAAAGGATAAAGCACATAACATCATAAGTACGTCATCATCCACAACTCCCCTTGCGGAAAGCATCCAAAATAAAACATCAACATGGACACAAGCACTTTTATCAGCATTTCGTTTATTGTTGGGTAACCATTCAAGATATTTATTCAGTAAAGCATCAAGGTTGTCACTCAACTTCAAAGGTCTAAATACATTAGCACGCAGTTTTTTACTTCTTGGGATCTTGGTTTGGTTTTGATTGGCATTCGCATTGGCATTGGTACTGGTATCCATATTGAGAGTTGGACTGCCAACCTTTTCAAACTCAGGGAGAAGGTTAGTTTTTACCAGGTGATGAAGTTCATCCCCTTCTTGCAGCAAACCTAGTTATAGGAGGAATGTTGTCTTCTTCACGTAAACTAAGGGATTGGGTAATGAATGGAGTCGCCAAAGTAATGTTTGTAATGTCGTCAATGAATCAATTCATCAATGATTCAAAAGGGAGATAGACCTACTTCCTCCCCGGCAACGGCGCCAAAAATGTTACCACACAATCTAGCAAGGATCCTAGGAGGGGTACCCAAAGGACAACAACTAGACCAAATCGCAACAACGAGACGAACCCACTGTCACCTCAGTCAATGTACCCTGCTCTTTACGGACTTTCACCGATGCAAGGAGTCCCGGTATTAAGGAAATCATCAGAATAGTTAGGTCAATGGCCAAGTTGAGGCGATTTCACAAAGCCCATTCAAAGGAGATACTCAAATAATGGCTTGGTTGCTGCAAGAGCAAGATAAAGGATCTCCAAGAAAGGCTTGCAAGGAAGAGGCCTAGACCTAGGAAGAAGGCATTGTCAATACCTAGATCAAGGCTTCCAAAGGAAAGAAAGGACCTCTCTTAGGTTATTGTGAAATAGTGATCATACAAAGGTTTGGGACCACAAGAGAGACCTAGGGGATCCAAGCAAGGCCTAGGGTTTGCTAAAATCAACAATGATTAGATACCTAAGCCAGGGAAAGATAGGATAGGCTAATGAATGGTTAACTTCCAATGAGTTTTTAAGAGTGATTGACCCATGGAAAGCCACTAACAAAAAAAGCCTAGGAGCAGTAATGATGTTGGACCTAGGGCTTGAGGCTTGTCCAATATAGCCGCAAGAAATACTTCAAACTTTGAGGACACCTAGAGGAGACGCCAGTGCAATAGTTGACCACCTCGCTCTTCAAACGAACCACCCTAATGCATTCAACACTAGGCCCTAGGAGACCTTCTAGGAAGGGAAAAAAATGGGAGAAACTCGAAGAAATGGGTTAAGTTTCATCACCAAGGATTCCAGACTCAGTGCCTTAAAATTGGGAAGAATGGAGTCAGGAGTTACATTGATTTTTAAAAATTTTCGCACTATCAAGGAGACCTAAACATCTTTGTTAGCCCTAACAAGGCAGCAACACTACTACTATAGGTATCTATACTTCGTTATTAATGATTGATGGAATTTCAAGGCAATGCAATGGGCAAATAGACCACTAGGAACATTCATTCACTTTATCTTTGACATGTAATGCATGCAATACTTCAAATCCCAATGTTACCAAGAATTCGCATTTCAATTAGGGCATAATAAGATTTGTCAAGACATTCCATACATTAATCATGTAACATATTAAAGAAAATAGAATCAAAATAGCACTTACAAGAGAGTGAATATATCCATCCATCAAGACATCAAAGAACAAACCCTGAAATAAGATAGCAATATTTCCAAACATCAAAATGCATCCAAAACATACAACTCATCCTTCAATTGCAGGTTCGTAATCATTTCTCAAGAGGAATCCCAAATCCAAGTGATGATGTTAACCAAATGAGGCTAATTTCTAATTTATATGAGCCTCCAATATTTCAAATGGGCTCAATTAGCCTAATGAGCCGCTAAAATGACCTAATGTATAAAATAACAATATAATTGGTGACAGACCTACCATATAGCTCACAATTACTCAACAAGCCTTCCTAATGAGGCTGAAATGGTAGAAAAATGGTGCAAAAGGACCGTTGGAAGGCCAAGATAATGTTGAGATTTTCTGTTTCATAAATTAGGCAAAAATCTCTAATGTGTGACAACAATAGGAATTTGTTGCTAGATTAGCTCCAGTTAGTTGGGAAAGAGTTAATGTGTCCTATATTTGTTGTGAGAGGATTTATGAGTCAGTTAGATTCTCTTGGCTATAAATTACATGCTCGTACACATATTGGAGTGTGAGAGTTTGTGAGGAAAATGATTATTTTGTAATCTCCTGATTAATAATAAGATTGTCGATGCCTCTGTTTGGTGGACGTAGCCCAGATTGGTTGGGTGAACCACGTTAACTTACTGTGTCATTTGTGTATGATTTAATTGCTGTGTCTATCTTTGTTTTTCCCCTGCGCATTGTTAGTATAGCAATTGGTATCAGAGTTGCGCAGCGGAGGAGTGGCGGGCCCAAACAGGCAATGGTGGTGGACCTGCGTGTTAAATCCATTAATAATTCCAGGAGAACAATTACTTGCATCTATAGGTTGGTTGTTATTTAGAGCGATATCTTCTGAATAGAAGAGTGGATACATCTCCAAACGGCGAATGTCAAACTCCAGGGAGCGTTGTTCGTCTCTGAATATAGCGTGGGAGCGTCGTTTCCCGCGGAGCATACCACCAGTATTCCTTTCTGGGTCGCGTGAAATGATCCTATTGCTATTGGGTCGTGCAGAAAACCTGTCGACGAGGTGGCTGTTGAAACTGCATGGCAGTGGGATTTGTTGACCCTGCCGCCCGCACCCACCTACACAGTTAGCGAGAAAAGCCTTCAACCCCACAAGGTGTGGTTGGTGGCAGGGAACTCAGA